>OX388312.1:13870397-13930613 GCA_947579605.1 Athripsodes cinereus | reverse complement strand
TCGTTGTTTTGTTTCGTCGTAAATTTGTCTGCGTTGTTGCCATTCATTAGCGTGGGTAAGTTTGCGATGTTGTCATTTTTTTTTTTGTGTAGAAGATAACGTGTTCGTCTTAATTTTGTCTATCAAGTGGTGGTAAGTTTTGTGTAATTTATTTGTTTCGTCTCGTTGGTTCAGTGCAAAGTCTCTCTTTCGAAAAAAAAAGTGAGAGTCACATCTTGCCGGGTGCATAAAGTAGTATATTAGGCATATAAGTAGGTGTGGTGTTAGTATATATTATTATAATACAGTAATAACTACATGGAAAGTTATCATACAAAATATTCAAAAAGTATACCGATTGATTAATACCAGAGATTCATGACATGCACCTTCTCATACTTAAGAAAATATATAAAAAATGAATTGATTAATCAATAAAAAGTATTACGTGGTTCTAAATAATCATGTCGCAAATATAATACATCAAAATTTAGCAAATAAGCATAATCTATCAAACTCGCAAAATATAATACCTTATTATAAATACAACCCGGAACCGGTTTTAGAAAATCAAAATTACAGGTTCTGTTATGATAAAACAATAATAACAGAATACATCATAATAGACCCGATTTAGTATTACATGATAAACGTAATAAAATAACGTACCTAATAGACATCGCTGTTCCAAATACACATAATATACAAACAACCGTCGCAGAAAAAATACGTAAATATACAGAACTAGCAAGAGAAATAAAAAATATTAGGCATTCTAGGTCCGTTTATATAATATCTTTAGTCATGTCAGCTACAGGGGTAACTCCGAAATCTTTAATAAATAATTTACAAAAATTAGATTTACCGGTTAATTTGTATATTAAAATTCAAAAATCTATTATAATAAACACTTGTAATATTGTAAAAAAGTTTTTGAACACAGATATTTCAGGCACAATGCTGGTATTTTAATCCCGCGTTTTGAGCCTAATCCTTTGATATCCTGTATATCTGGATAGGTGATTTTTTCGAGGCATTAGACTGTTAAGTTTTTGTGTGACCATGACTGATCATTATGGAGACTTATCTGGTTGTATAATGCTGAGAAGTGTGGATGGCAATTCTGCCGCCGCGTAAAATAGTAGATTACAAAATGCTTAATGTAATATATTCCGCATCAACAAGCAAAATTTAATCATAATAATGTGTAATTTCGTATTATACAATAAGATTTATTTATTATTTAATATTGCAATTGTCATAACATCACATTTTCCGGGTTACGTATTTCTGAATAAAAATCAATATTCATTTGTTTTAAATATACCTAATTATAAGACTTCTATATTCATTCTTCATAATTTTTCTTACCGTGAATTTGTAAGATATTTTAATAGCCTATCGGATCGGCTATTCTGGGCGGAGAAGAATCTAACAAATCAGAGATCATTCAAATCGGTTCAGCCATTCTTGAGTTATAAATGGTGTAACACACACGTCTTCCTTTTATATATTAGATATGTACAACGACACTTGTTCACCTGTGATAACATCAATATTCAATAATATTTATTACGTTTAATATTCCCATTACCATAATAATAATAATACTTTAATGCGACGTTACAAGTTCTTCTTACCTTAACTAACCTGTCACTATGCAACAGGTACCTACATATTGTATAACAACGAAGACTTAGGCAAAGATAAGTAAAAAGCCTGTAACAGTGCAATGCTTTGCTTGTTTCCATGTATGTAGGCACCTGCAACATCATTATGTTATAATTCAAACTTTTCTCTTGGTAATTATCTGTACACAATATTGCCATATAAACCATCGTAAGCGGGGTAGCCACTGGACTAACTGCATGTAATCAACGTATAGATTGTCTTCTCTGTACAAAAAAATATCTAATCAGGGTGGGTGGCGACCTCATCACTGACTTGTAGATATTGAGTTTTTTATATGTGAGGTTTTACGAACACCTGCCTTTTTCAAATCATTCGAATGTGTTTTATAAACGTACTCGAATAAATAAAAATAATTTATGCACAATCCGATCAGATGTGCACTACCATGTTATTATTATAATAATAAAGAAGATATAACGTAAACAACGAAACAATGGAATATTTTTGATATTATGAAAATATGATTGACAAATGTTTGCACTAGGAATGTTTACACATAATATAATATACATATGTTATTTATATTGTAATAACATACGTTTACTGTGTTCTAACATACCGATCAAAAAAATAAATCAACAGCATATTTCAACCAAATTTTCAGTTCAATAAACAAAATATTAATATACATTTTTTTTTTCTAATTCATGATCGATTGAATGAATCACAGACATGAACTCAATATTTCAACACTCGTTAACAAACCATTCTGTTCTATTCTTATCAAAGCCATCCACTTGTCTGCGAATGATTTCTCCATACATTTATAAAATAAACTATTATTTAGCGAGTCATAGCCTACCCTCTTATAATTAAATTTTATACATATCTTACCGTACCGTACCGTATCGTACCATACCGTACCATACCGTGCCATGCCGTACCATGCCGTACCATACCGTATCATAACTTACCATACCGTACCATAACTTAACATACCGTATAATCACTTACCATACCGTAAGTACCATACCAAACTAAACCAAACCATAACATAGCATACCATACCATACCATAAAATACCTAACCATACCATACCGTAGGTACCTATCATACCTTATTCATTTTACATTGATTTTCTTCATATTGTGATTATGTTTTAATATTATAATTATGTATTGGAATGTTAAATACAATTCTGGAAATTTACAGCAACTTATTGAAGTTGTAATATATTATGTGTATTGTAATACAGATACGTATAATAATAATTAGTAGAAGTGGTGGGCCTAGACTTTTCATATCAGTCATGTTTTGTGTAAATCGTAAACGAATGAATGACCTTGTACATACATAATATTATTATGTAAATACATATTCACATCTTAAATTCGGCGATGAGGTTTGCCACCCATCCTGAATGTCTTGGTTTTATATTGGCACAGAGAAGACAGCTTGCATGTTTTATATGCAGCTGGTCTGCTGGCTACCCCACTTGTGGGATATGCCGTGATGGTATAGTAGTAGTAGTAGTAGTAGTATATTCTCTATATAAGTACGTATTTTTTAAGACATCTAAAATTACTTCAAATTTTCAATCGACAAATCAGAAGTAATCAGAAATTTATGAGCCGATTTATTAGAACGCTCCACAAAAACTTCAACGTTCAAGTAAACCAATCAATATTTTAAATGTACCTAAGCGTATTTCCTATTATCTTACATTAATCAATAAGTAATAATTTGTGTTTATTCGATTTAAAAACTAAATCTTGAGTAATTCACACCGCTATAATTGTAATATTTATGTTAATACAAATTTCAGCTCAGTTGAGCATCAAAAAATTAATAAAAGTTTACTTCAAAGTTTTTTTTTTAAAAAAAAAATACGGTAACATGTTCGACGTAATGCATTATTTTAAATACTTTGTGAACTTTTTTTTTTATTATTCATCAGGCACTCCACCCAATATTGAGTGATTTTGCTTTCTGAACTCTGCAATGTATTTATTTTAATGATACAGCCGTAGCACAAACACAAACATCCATCATGTCTTCGTAGCACTCATAATATATCTAATATTTTTACAAATGCATCGAAAATCTTGAACACGCGGTGAATATACGAGACTCGAGCACTTCTTATCCATACTAACACACGTTAGCGTGAAGAACCGCGCTCACGTTTTATTATTATTACTGACAATAAGATGATTCTTACAAGGATCATTACAGATGAAGGCAAATGCGATCTCAGAAGAAAACCTTAAACGATATCCAAACGATAACACGACTACAATATTTTTTGGATTTTTCTTACAAATTCTGCATACGTCACGTTAAAGATATCAACTTCTCCAGCCAGACCATTAAACATTTGAATAGCTCTTCCCACTGGGGAGTGTGCCAGTGCTAGCGAGTAATTGAAAAAACGTTACATTCGCTGTGTAAAGTAAACAAGTTAGAAGAAATGGAAATATTGTATAATATTCGTCTTAAATTGATAATTATTTATTTTGCACATTAAGACTAAATTGGAGTTCCCAAAGAATATTTCGTGGCCGTGACAGAAAATTCAAAACAAGGATTAGGTATACAATGAGTTACAATCCATTGGATTGGTCTGCAACGAGTTTAGATTTTCTTCTCCATTCCTCCCTATTCTCAGCCAGTTTCTTCAGCTCTAGGTATGAGCCACAGTTCATGTCCCTCTTCAGTTGGTCCATATATGGGTCTCTTGGTCGGCCTCTGTCATTTGTGCCTTCGTTCCTACCTTCCGCGATAGCGTTGAGCAGTCCTGAGTGCCTGATGTTGTGGTTAATCCAGTTAGCTCGTTGTTGGCTGATTCCTTTTTTCGCCTACCCTGGTTAACACTTCTACGTTTTCGACGTGTTCCGACCAATGAATCTTCAGCATGTGTCTGTAGCACCACATTTCAAAGGCCGCCAGCTGTCCGCTTTCACTCTTGCTGATGGTCCACGTCTCGCAACCATATAGCAGAATGCTCCATACAAAGGCTTTATGACATTGAAGGAGACCCACCGACCACCCGGATAGCGCAGAAGTTTGGGGACTTCCATTTATCCGAATTCTACACTACACAAATTTTGTCCATACCGGAGGCGCCATAGTGGGCAGCCTGAGGGGCTGGCCGGCCAAAAACCTCCATGTGTGGAATCTTTTGACTACACTCCTTCGATGTCCCTCTAGTCGAGAGAAGCAAATACATTCACAATATAAAACTAACAATACATTTACAAAGGCATTCCCTAACCTAGAAAAACAAATCAATATTCAAAATAAAATAGAAATAAAAACAATAAGTAAAAATTAAGAAAACAAAGAAAAAAAAATGAGCACAGAGCCGAGTTGAGGTGTCCGGAAACTTCTTTTGGTATTCATGCCGGTGAACCCGAGGATCGCCGGTGCCGGAGTCTTCATAGACACGCTTCCCTCCCCAAGGGACATCCCTCCCTGATCCTGATTTTGTACGAATATTAAATATGGGCCAGTGGCCTCCCCACTATACAACTCCAATGGCCTTTCCGTAACACCACTTGGAGAAAAGGCATCTTCGAAGGGTGAACGCTTGTAAGTTCGTTAGGCGATCTTGATCTTTTTCTTAAATCAGGAGGCTCCGAAGGAGCCTCCATTTTGATATGTAAAGACGCTAATATGTGTAGACCTTATACAGTATTTTAAAAAGAAAAATAAATGGTAAGAAAAATAATAAAAAAAAAAACTTATCGACCGCCCCTCTCCGCTCCCTAGAAGCAGCAACAACAACAAAAAATAATTCTGAACAAAAATAACAGCACTGTAAGCACGCTATAACAAAAAACACGACTGCCCGCAACAAGAAGCCAGCAACGAATCGTGTACATAGGTCACCTACATTTATTATTTTATTCTCGCATTATTATTATTCACTAGTATTTATGGCACACTATCCTCTCTTTACATGACAATACGAGTAGAAAGCTTTGTAAGAAAATTGGAAAACATTGCCGGGGACTCTGAAAACTTCAACTATCATATTTATCAACTTCAACTTCGCCAAAATATATTAATTTTAGTCATTTATAAACGATGAATCCTGATGATAATTATAATATATTATGTTTATGTAATTGTGTTACATTTTTTACAAAGACTCTGTATTATGTATACTCTCACGCCGTATCACAAGTGGGGTAGGTAGAGTGAACGGAACGCCATATATTATGTAGCTCTATCGTTACAAAGACTCTATATTATGTTTACTCTCACGCCGCATCACAAGTGGGGTAGGTAGAGTGAACGGAACGCCATATATTATGTAGCTCTATCGTTACAAAGACTCTATATTATGTATACTCTCACGCCGTATCACAAGTGGGGTAGGTAGAGTGAACGGAACGCCATATATTATGTAGCTCTATCGTTACAAAGACTCTATATTATGTTTACTCTCACGCCGCATCACAAGTGGGGTAGGTAGAGTGAACGGAACGCCATATATTATGTAGCTCTATCGTTACAAAGACTCTATATTACATATGTTTACTCTCACGCCGTATCACAAGTGGGGTAGGTAGAGTGAACGGAACGCCATATATTATGTAGCTCTATCGTTAGATACTTATTTAGCTTCTTCTACATTTATACAATTTCTGATGCACATACGTCGATTTCTCATCCTCAACACATGGCAGTACTTGAGAATTTGATTCACGTCATCAAACTATGTGTTTTTTGGATGCCCGTGCTTTCTCACAACCCCTCTTTCAGATAAGCAAATCCTCATTGTAATCCTAACTTTATCCATTCATTCCAAATGTTCAAACCATCGTTACTTATTTACTCGAATTATATTCACAATACTCGTCTTGCATCTACTCATTTTTCACTCTATCATTCAACTTTTTTACGAACAATTCCTCTCGGCGATTGCATTTCCACTACATTTATTTCACATTTGTCCTTCTTCATCCACGTCTATATTTCGCTTGCATACGTAAGTGACAGCACCACAATGATTGCCCAGAAATTTTCTCTACGCTCGTGTAAGGAGGAGATCTGATCGGAGTACCTTCTGCGGAGTACATTAAAAGCTCCTTGTGCATCCCGTATCGTATACTCGGTTAATTATACGCACTCTCTCAACCAAAATTATACAGTTTCCGTATTGAAAGCAACAAGCTTATAGCCCGATAGCTCCCGCATTCAAAATTAGAGCCTTTCTCCTTGTATAGGAGGCCTTTTTACAGTCCTCCGAGGAAACCCCGTCTTTTCAACATTTGTTGTTGTTAATAGGAGTGAATTAAAATAATATACTCTTATAAATGGATATAATGTTCAACTATGATAATTATATTATTATTCTCCTGGTATTATTTTTATAGGTATTCTTGTTTTATATTATATATTCCATTTTCTGTTTATATGTTCTGTTTACCTTTGATCTAAACTCACTTTATAGTAAAACATAGTTATCAAACATTGTAGTAGGTTTACTGGAAGACATTGCCTCAAGGCAATAATGAACGCCTTTTGTATTTATTTATTTATTTATTTATATTTGACAATAAAGTGTTTATTATTATTATTAAAATTAAGCACCTATTATCTAATTACGCTTTACCTGTACCTACATATTATATTAAAGTAAGGGATCAACTATTCGGTACTCGATTCAATTAACCTCACATTCAAATCTGTAATATTATATCGATGAGCCAGATCCATAGCCCAACAACTAGAAAATTCTCAATTTAGATTTTTGACTTACCTTCCACATGCAAATAAAAAAAAATGATTTCTGTTAGAAACACATTCTGGTAGACCGCCATATTGCTTATAAACTTAATCATGACACACACAGTAATATTGGATGGAACTGGAGAATTGATATACCTATTGCGTTGGAAATCTGGGCACCACTTCTAAGACAACATTCACTTACCAATACGTAATCATATTTTTCTATTGTTGTGTCATATTACTTTTAGTATCTACTCTCTACACTCTAACACACATAACAGATCAACTAATAATCTATAGATACCTAGCCACATAATGTACAATTTTGTATTCTCAACGCTCCGCAGCGGTAGGTAATATTGTTGTGTTAAAAACGTGTCCAATTTTTTTACAAAATTTATTATAACATGCAATTTTACTGTAAAGGATAAATATATAGGTAAAACTTTACTATAGTACTGGAAATATTATATACTGCAAGTAACTATATAGATGAATCAATATCTCCCAATTGAAATTCCTACTATACATTACGCTAAAAGCCTCTCGTTCTGAGATTTCAGTGAGTCATAACATTCAATAAGTTTATCGCCGGGATACTCGTAGAATCTCTCCTTTAATAAATAACTATATAGATGAATCAATATCTCCCAATTGAAATTCCTACTATACATTACGCTAAAAGCCTCTCGTTCTGAGATTTCAGTGAGTCATAACATTCAATAAGTTTATCGCCGGGATACTCGTAGAATCTCTCCTTTAATAAATAACTATATAGATGAATCAATATCTCCCAATTGAAATTCCTACTCTACATTACGCTAAAAGCCTCTCGTTCTGAGATTTCATTGAGTCATAACATTCAATAAGTTTATCGCCGGGATAGAATCTCTCCTTTAATTCTGTTGTTTCTTTTTGATGATGTCTCTTTGTGATTTTTTTTCTTCTGTTTTTAGGTTTTGTTTTTTTCCTGCTGAGATCGCCTTGGCCAAAAGTTATTTCATCTCAGTGCAGGATGACATTTTTAAGATAATAATTAAACAATGAGGCATGCTACCCATCCTGAATGTCACATTTTCTTACTGTCACGGACAATCGACAATCAGCATATTACAATCAGCGCTGACTACCCCGCTTGTGGGATATGATAGACGGTATAGTAGCTACTAGTAGTAGATGATTTTCAGAAAAAATATACATTGTTTTTTTTTTAGTAAAAAATGTTTTATTCTTATGTTATGATGAAGGTATACAAATTCGTTCAAAATCTGGAAATATGAACCTGATTTTTACGGTTTTTTAGTCATTATCTACTACTTGATATAATTTGTATTTTCAAAGTTTTTCAGGTGACTAGCATTTCTATGCCAATTATGTAAATATTATAGTACTTACAGTAGTCATTAGTGAAATAATAAAGACATTAGACCTAGACATCTAATAGGTATTTAATATTATGTTGAGGAAATGATAATATTGTAAAATCATAAATATAGTAATTTTTGTACTTATATAAGTTTCATCATACTACAGACTATACGCATACTATAAATGACATATATTTGTTTCAGGATTTTAGAAGAAATTTCGTGTACGATCGAGTTGAATCTAGTCGTATCTGAGATATTTTATAGTATTACATATTATTCTAATAAAAACAAAACGTTAAGAATATAAAATAATATGTTCATAAGTAACCATTATTTAAAGTTATTAATATTTGTAATAATACCAACATCACGTAATTACACAATTTATGTCTCTTCGACATGACGATAAGAAACAAACAGTGGCTTTTTATTCGAGGGTTTAAGTACCTGACTGCGAAAAGATAATATTTAAGAATTTTAAAAATTGCATGCTTCATGTTCATGATTTGTGGATCGCCCACCTACATTTTCTTGAAACTTACTGTTTGCTGAGTGTCGTGTAAAAGGAAGGTGTTCGTAAAAATAATTTACGTCTTAAATTCAGCGATGGGGTTTGCCACCCATCCTTAATGTCTTACTTTTTGTTGGCACGGAGAGGAAAGCTTGCATGTTTATCACATGCAGCTGGTCTACTACTGGCTATCCCACTTTTGGAATATGCCATGATGGTATAGTAGTAGTAGTAAGTATCATTGCCCTTATATAGCCACTTAATAGTTTTGATACAGATTCTTTTCTGTAGCAATTTGCTACTTGATGTACACTTCGTCACGTGAATTCGTCGGTAGCCTGGAAGTAGAGTCTCGGCCTCTTGAACAAGGAGTCCGCGGTTCGATCCCAGGTGCCGGCAAACTCCCCTTTCACGACACAAGCTTTTAGCTTACTGTGGAAGGTGTATAAAGTTGTATTTGGTTTTATAACAAAACCCAGATATATCTTTTTTTAAATAAAAAAAAAAAACTTAGTGTTCTAAATTTCATGCAGTCGCAATATGAATACAGTGTGTGGACATTACATGTACACTTTATGACCTAAACGTCACAGACACAATCTGGACATAGTTTAATGACACAATGAGTAGGTATATTATTTTGTGCCCCAACAAAAAATGTACTAAAAGTACTGCGATTGGAACTATGTAGGAATATTAATTTGCAACAAATTTTTCAGTCACATAGACCGTAATGGGTTGTGAGTTCATGCGAATTAGAAACAGTACCAAATGTTTCTATTTACACATTTAAATAACTTTATTATGGAGGTAACGCATCTCGCAGTTTGACAACGGGATTAGAACCTGAAATTTTTCAATTGAATATCCAAAGCAGCCATATAGGCCATTAATCACTTCTTTGATTTTTATTGTTTTTACAAATATTGAAGTAAAATAAATGAATAATATTGTTTAGAGAGAAGTTTTATAACAATAGGTATTTTGCACTATCCATATAATATTTATATGACTGTATTATTCACACCGATGTTTCGCTTAATATATTTACACACTAGTATCCTTACCTGCTTGAAAATAATATTTAAATATTGACATGGCACAAGGATGAAACTCTCGGAACACTTCAACGCTATTATAAAAATATACAAAAGCCACATAAATAACAAAGCTTTTAAAACAATTAGTTTCTTCTGTTCACATAATAGATATATATTTGTTTATATCAGCCAATCTTGATACATAAACAATCACGATAATACCTACCTGACTACCTAATCTTCTCGGAAGATACATACGTATACATACAGATACAGAAGATAAGTATGTATAACAGTGGTTCTTAACCTGGGTTCGATCGAACCCCATGGGTTCGATGAGTCAGTCTTTGGGGTTCGGTGAATATCATTTTAAAGGCAAGATAGTTTTGCGAGTTGGAAAAAGAAAAAAATACTCCGATAATTCCTTCAAACCGCCATCACAAGTTTGAAAAACAATGTTGCCAGTTTATTCTAACAATCCAATAATATTACATCTGGTTGCGCCAGTTTATTCTAACAATCCAAATATTACCATGTTTTGAATTTGTAAAAACCTAATTTTATTTTTCAAATTAGGAGGGGTTCGGTGAATGCATAATATATTATGTAACTGGTGGGGTTCGGTACCCCCAAAAAGGTTAAGAACCACTGATGTATAATATACAATATAGGTACCCACAAAGGTACACAACTGTGTTTGTTTTTATCTATAAATCTTCACATTAATCTCACAATATTTTTGCTATTATGTTACAGGATAGAACGTCTTTATTTGATAATTTATAGTAGTGTTTTCATTTAATAAACAATATCCATCAATTGTTCATATTTGTATAGGTATCAAATTCACCAAAATATTATCATTTATCAATCAATGTTGAATAAAGGGAATGTTACAAATGTGATTTTATTTGTTTAGTAGCGTAGTGATAAAAAGTGAAGACTTCCCGGTTCCCTGTCTAGCCCTCCCACGATCCTCTCTAATTACCACACCCAGGCCCTCCCACTTCTCTATTCTCACTCACTGTACTTAGTGCTACTGTGTATAACATACCTACCATACCTAATAGTGAGCACATATACATTTATACATGTCACATACACACTTGGAACAATAAATATATTGTAGATGTATGTATACCTATATATGTAATAACGTAGTCACTAATGGCTAGTTGTTAGGCAAACCAAAGTACAGTTCCTCATTAAAGACACACGTCGCACAATTGCGTAGGCTGAGAATTCCTGAGAATCACCAATATTCTCATGCGGCAATGAGTCCCTAGTCGGATATAGGAACCTATAATATTAATATATTGTACATTGTTGTTGTTTATCTTTTTTGTATTGCTTTCTATCGGATTTTTTTAAATTCTATTGTACCACAACCACAATTGATAAGATTATTTTTCCATATTTTTTGATTAATTATTTATCTCGTTTTTCTTTTTATTAACGTCCTTTTATATAATAATCATGCTAGAAACATATTCTAATGCACATCTATATTTATACTTATATTTGTTTTGTTATAACTATGATAGATTTATAGGAAGACATTGTCTCAAGCCAATATTTAAGCCTTTTGTAAAAAATATTATTATTATTTACTTTTTTATAAATATGTTATTATTATTTACTTTTCAATAAGCATGTTTTCAGTTTTCCTTACTTAGTTTTCTTTTTTCTTTCTTCGCGTCTTTTAATTTTCACTTCTTAATGTATGTTGCTTCTATATTTGTTAATAAAATGAGGTATTGGTAAGTGCACTAAAATTGCTTAACAATTAAATGTGTTTTGTTTGTACGAAGGCTGCTGATACATCCAATAAAAAAAATATAATTATGTAGGTACATTTCCAAAAACCACGCGATGGTCATTTTTTGCACAAATTCTTTGACTCTTTGTCACTTTCTTGACGCCATGTCTCTAGATTACAGGACGATTTATATTTCATTCAGGTATTTAAAGAACATAACATGTTAACAATTGCATTTCCTACTCATAATATACCGAAATATTATAAAAGCAGCAATAAAACGAAGTTTATGATACACTAAATATACTGAAGTTGTCATAGAATAGTGCAAACAATGAATTCATTCATTCATAAACTCACAGGTGAGGTATGAAAAAAATTACAGCTGAGATAAGACTCAAGATGATTACATTGTAACATTCCTGTGTTTGGCGCCTGCAGGCTTTCCTCAAGCAAGACCACCATTGCCTTTATAATCAACTTCCTTTAGGATGTGTTACTTGACAACAACTTCACTAAGCATAGTGTCTTCTAACAACACTATTTATATATTTTATTATTTATGTTTGATAATCATTCTTTCATGGTATGTACTGACATTGCACACATACCAATCGCTATTGAAAGTTTATTTCTTTCATAAATCAATGCATATTAACCGTATTCAATTAGGTTCTATTACTTTCATCAAATTATTGGAAAATACTTAAATAATATCAAAAAAATATTGGTTCGTAATGACTTTAACTTTAATTTGAGATATGGAAGTATTTGTTTGTAATGACTTTAACTTTAATTTGAGATATGGAAGTATTTGTTTGTAATGACTTTAACTTTAATTTGAGATATGGAACTAATTTAATTGATTTAACAATTTAATTGATCGTGTGAAAATGTTTTAGATCCTCTGCTTAATAATAATAATTATATCTCGCGTTGTCGTATATAAAAGCGGATGAGTAACAACATAAATTACTTATGTAGTGTGGAAGATGCGAGTGACTCATGAAGATCGACAATAAACAAACAGTTGCTCAATAATATGTTGGTACAAGGTACGTATTCAACATTTATATGCAAGTGCATCAATAATTATTAAAATTTAATAGTAATATGTTGTATTGCAAAATAAATTGACAAAAATATTGGATAACGACTATCTTAGTTAACTGATATTATCAAGATCCCTGGACAATTTCCAACTGAATTCTGTTAATTCATTTTCTGTGCACGAATTTGGCTTCACAGATATACATAATTAATTATTATATCTGTGAATGATCGACTTGCTTAAGTTATTGAAATGAACAAAATCGTGTATATAATTACCTACATAAATATCCTAATATGACTTTTCCTTTTTATAATTATCCTGAAAAAAAAGTATTGCAGAGTTTAATAAAGTTATGCAGAGAATATTTACTATTTTTTTATTATTTAACTGGATTTGGGTACAACGTGCAGATAACAAAACCAAATCAGACGTCTCGATGCAGTGGAGATGCGATCGTTGAGAAGAATGGTTGGTAGAGTGAAGAATGAGGATATTAGAAGAATGAGCGGATGCAAGAAGAGTGTTGTGGACAGAATGCGCGTGAACAAACTACGGTGGTTAGGACATGTTGAACGAATTAACGAGGTAAGAATGACAAAGAGGATATACTTGTCTGAAAGAAAGGATGTGAGGAAACGCGGGCGTCCGAGAACCACGTGACTTGATCACGTGGATCAAATTCTCAAGGACGGCCGCGTGTTGAGTAAGAGGAACCGACGTGCGTGTATGAGAAACTGTATGAATGCCGAGGAAGCGAAGGAAGTGTGTAAAGATAGATCTGTTTGGCATTCCGTTCTCTCTGCCTACCCCACTTGGGACACGGCGTGAGGGTATAGTGTAGAATAGTACATCTCGATTGGAGAACCATGTTTACGAAATGTAACATTGTGGAAAATCCAATCCGAAGAAGTGAGAAAAGCGTTCCAAAGCTTACGAATCGGCGAAGGTTGTCCATGGGTATCGAGATGATCACTTAAGCCAGCTGAAAGGCATATCGTAAGCGTTGGAATGCCTTTCTTACTTCCTTTCTCACTTCTTTCGAATGGATTTTGCACAATGTTACATTGTGTAAACTTAGTTCTCCAATCGAGTTGAGTGATTGAAACTTAATATTCAAGATTTACAATTCATTTGTAGTCATACAGAATTACCATCAATTATAATGATAAGCTGAAGGAACTGGGTATATTTAATTTAACACATTTAAACTATAAAAAAAGTTTTTTTTATAGTTAAAAGGTTAGAAACACATTTTCTTTGGAAATATAAAAACATTAATTATAATTAAAACACTCATTTAGTAGATTCCATTGTGACTTTATTGGTCACGAACCGGCTTTCAAGCAGGCTAGCGTAATGTCACGCACCATTACGCTAGCCTGATGATAAGAGAAGAAGCTCTTGAAAGCCGGCTCGTGACCAATAAAGTCACAATGGAATCTACTATATAAGTGTTTTATTAATCATTAATTTAACATGAACTTCCACCAAGAACTGTCGGTCGAAAATATCAAATTTATTGAAAAAAAAAATGAAATTGTTAAAAAAATTGTTAAAAACACATTCTTTTTGGAGACCGAGTGTTTTTTTTCCCATCCGTCCTTCTTTTTCACCAAGTTCGGGTCAAACGTATTCTGTAAGTTGTATTTCTTTTTTAATATATTTAATTGGTGCTTGTGCACAAATGATTTTGCTGTATTTTCTGTATGTTTATTATGTATAGTGTTTGGTAGGCTAACTACTCAATGTGCCTATAAAGGGGGCTTTTAATTTATTATATTTTTATTTGTATATGTATTGTTATAATTTATATTATACGCCTGTTAGTACACTTTAATAAAAAAAAATGGAACTATAAAATGTATAGATTGTGTTTTACTGTTTTTTACTTTATTGTGGGATGACATTATATCATTCATATAATACGTAGTTATAATGATAGTAAACATTTCAGTAATCATACTACAGAATGTAATGGAAAATAATATAAATATGGAACATGCAGGCATACATAATATATCAACTGTAATGTTCAACTATCACTTGTCTTTCATATATCTACCTATATTGTGTATTTACTACATAATATTATAGTTACTATACCTATGTAAAACTATATGGTGTACACTTTACTAGATACGGAATATAGTGAACCATATTTAGCTAGCATTTATCTCGTTCCGGCAAAAATAAAACAATCATAATATTCAACATGTGACATATATGTAAGGATATGTATACATAAATATCATATAAAATGTAGATTATAATAATGTATTGATATTAATTTGTTTTATAGAAATGTATTAAGTATTATTATTCGATACACAATAATAATAAGTAAATTACACTAGATACACAATAATAATAAGTAAATTACACTAAAATTCACTATGATCGAGTGGACCGGGAAAGGTTGTGGCGCGTGTTGTCGGAGTATGGGGTGAGCAGCCGGTTGATCCGCGCAATATCTTCACTTTACGTGGGAAGCTCCGCTTGCGTGAGGGTAAATAACACTCTCTCGGAGTGGTTTGTCCTCACCAAGGGAGTGAAGCAAGGTTGTGTCATGTCTCCGTGGCTGTTCAACCTATTCTTCGACTACTGTATGCGACCTGCGAAAGAGATGGATGTTGGTGTCGAGCTGAATGGGTTTCGGGTGAATGCATTGATGTACGCAGATGATTTGGTGTTAATGGCTGAGAGTGAAAGGGACTTACAAGAGATTGTTACGTGTGTGTATGATAGTTGCAATTTGAATGGTTTGAAAATGAATGTTATGAAGACGAAAGTTCTTGTGTTTGAAAGAGAGAATGAAAAAACGATTTGCGAGATCAAAGTTGGTGACGAATGTTTGGAGCAAGTAAGTGAGTATGTATATTTGGGAAGTATGTTTACGAGGGATGGAAGATGCGATAGGGACATTGAAAAAAGGAAAGTGGCCGGTGCTAGAGTAAACGGTGCACTTCGACCCATTGTCAGCAATGGCAATGTGTCGAACACGGCTAAAATGCTGGTGCACAATACCATTCTGGTACCGTCACTTACGTATGCAAGCGAGACATGGACGTGGTTGAAGAAGGACGAAAGTGGAATAAATGCAGTAGAGATGCGATCGTTGAGAAGAATGGTTGGTAGAGTGAAGAATGAGGATATTAGAAGAATGAGCGGATGCAAGAAGAGTGTTGTGGACAGAATGCGCGTGAACAAACTACGGTGGTTAGGACATGTTGAACGAATTAACGAGGTAAGAATGACAAAGAGGATATACTTGTCTGAAAGAAAGGATGTGAGGAAACGCGGGCGTCCGAGAACCACGTGGCTTGATCACGTGGATCAAATTCTCAAGGACGGCCGCGTGTTGAGTAAGAGAAACTGGAGGAATGTGAATGTGGAGGAAGCGAAGGAAGTGTGTAGAGATAGATCTGTTTGGCGTTCCGTTCTCTCTGCCTACCCCGCTTGGGACACGGCGTATATTTTTTTAAATAAATAAAATAAAAATAAATAAAATAAAACTCCCCAGAATAGGTCGAGTTGATAAAATTCAGCGTTCCTGCCAGGTTGACCAGACAAACTGTAACATTTCACGAACCTATTACTCGGAGCAATTATGTACATTACGAGTATAGACCACTGATCAAAATTCACAGACTGGGGAATCTGGTAGGAGATTGCACTGATATTTTTGCTGACGGTTTCCAGGAATTTAAAACTGATATTGTTAATTATTTAAAATTACATAACTGACATAGGGCAATCGAAGTTTGCCATCTGACTTTTAAATTATACTTTTGTAATGAATCTTTATTATGTGGAACCATAAATATTATTGTTGTTCTTATCAACTCTTGGACCACTTTGATCGATTATTATTTGAGTGATGAATTTAATCAATGTTGTTTAATTTTTTAATTTTTATATTGAATTTAGTTTGTTTTTTTTTATGTTAGGGTTGACTGGAAAACGTTGCCAGCAACAAGTCCGCCTTTTGGTCCAGATTTTTTTTTTATTCTTTTACTATCATGTTGTGTATTTTTTATTAATTTGGCCAATAAAGATTTCTAAATTTATTTAGTTTTTTTTATAATCATTTAAATTATTATGACTTTTTAGTGATTTATTCACAATCCATATTTGTTTTATTTTGATGATTTCTTTTATATAACTACATTTAATTGCTATTTCTGATTATTCATTATTTTATTTGAAACTATTTAAATTGTCTATACCCCGATTAGTTGTTTATAATTTCGATGGCTTAGATGTTGTAAGTGCAGTTTTCATAGTTTTGAGATAATCAAAGTCAAAATTTGAGATGCCATACTATTTAGTACTTACCACACATAGTTTTTGTTAAATATCTCGTGTTAAATAAGTTCGTCGGTAGCCTGGAGGTAGAGTCTCGGACTCGTGAGCAGTGGGTCCGTGGTTCGATCCCAGGTGCCGGCAAACTCCCCTTTCACGACACAAGCTTTTAGCTTACTGTGAAAGGTGTATAAGGTTGTATTTGGGTTTATAACAAAACCCAGATATATCTTTTTTTTTAAAAAACCTCGTCAATGACACAGAGTTTCGCAATAATATTCCTACGGAACATACTTCAGATGATGTAGATTCGCATGGGTATAATAACTCATTTTCGGTATTTCTAGCTTTTCGCTATTTATTATATTCCAAATATTTTGTACAATAAAGGTAATTATTTTTTATACACGGCGCCAGAATTGCCATCTACACTTCTCAGCATTATACAACCAGATAAGTCTCCATATGATCAGTCATGGTCACACAAAAACTTAACAGTCTAATGCCGGGAAAAATTCACCTATCCAGATATACAGGATATCAAAGGGTTAGGCTCAAAACGCGGGTGCAAAATACCAACATTGTGCCTGAAATATCTGTGTTTAAAAACTTTTTGACAATATTACAAGTGTTTAATATAATATTTTTTTGAATTTTTATGTACAAATTAACCGGTAAATCTATTTTTTGTAAATTATTGACTAAAGGTATTATATAAACGGACCTAGAATGCCAAATATTTTTTATTTCTCCTGCTAGTTTAGTATATATACGTTTTTTTCTGCGACGGTTGTTTGTATATTAGATATGTGTATTTGGGACAGCAATGTCTATTAGGTACGTTATTTAATTACGTTTATCATGTACATAATACTAATTGAGTCTATTATGATGTATTTGTCTATCTATTATTATTGTTTTATCATAATAGATTACAATTATTACTTTATATATTAGGGTAAGGTTGCTTAAGTCATACCCCCTAAGGAAATAATACTATAATATTCAGTGCAATTAAAATAAAACAAAATCATCTGCATATATTAAATCTTTATTTAGTTGCCTTATAAACAACAATCATAGAAATTTGAAAATCTTTTAACAAAATAGCTATTTTAACGTTTTTCAAAAATATAGGAACGATTAAGGCGCCTAGTCGCCTAATTCGTACCACCTATAGCCTTAGTCGTACTTAGGAAATATACCTTTTGAATACTATAATAAACTATTTAGAAAAATACTCAATAACCATCAGATATCAAATGAATAGCTAAAAACATGTAAACAATGCAGTCTGAGATTAACTTAAAACAATTTTTTTTGGTCAAACCTAATTACTAAGTAAATAACACATAGATAATAGAATTATAATCTAATAAGAAAAAAAACAAATAAATCTTCTACAGGCTTCTTAACATCCAATTTCTCCATTCCGATGTTTCTGTAAAGCTTCGTCCATATCCTCCTGCTTCCAAGTATTGTACTTTCTCTTCACCATATTTAGGTATTACCTACCTGATAAAACGTTAAGTAAATTATTAAACGAGTTAGTTGGAAGACATCGCATTTTAGCGATAAACTCGCCCTCTGTACATTGAATTGTATAACTGATATTTATATTACACTGTTTTATTTTGCAATATTGTAACCAATGTACAGTAGAGAATAGAATAAATAAATAAAATAAAATAAACAATTGTCTAAATACCTAAGTCGTACCGGTACGAGTAAGGATTTTTGCAAAGGTACGACTTAAGCGTCTGGGTCTTCTATGTTTAAAACTAAAATCACTGACGTAATCTCAAATTTTATTATTCTACCGTTTGAATATGCGTAAACTATTGCCAGATAAGTCTTACAAATTGACGTTAACAAAGAAAATAGGTAAGTATCACATTCCTGCCATAAAAAACTTACAAGTGAGACAAAAAATTTAATGAAAACTGTAAAAAAACTTAATTTTTCAATATTTTTGCTTAACGAAGCCGGCCGGCCGCCCACTTGTTAACGTTCATTCACTCAACTACATATTATATAGTTCAGATTGACGATACTAGATGGTGCAATTTATAACAGATAGGATAAGATATTGCCGGGGTACATCATCAGATAAGATATTGCCGGGGTACGACTTAGGCCGCGGTACGACTAAAGCAACCTTACCTAGCTGACCCAGCGAACTTCGTACCGCCGAAGAATCAATGAATGATTAATATTTTTAGTCTCTTTACAAACTCCCGTAATTGTCCAAGTGTGTCATCGTATAGTGCAGAGGTTCTCAAACATTTTTTTTCTCATAGACCACTTTCAAAATTTTGCTGGTTCCGATGAACCCCCTGCATTTCTACCCCCCCCCCCGTAGCTAAATTTTCGAGATGATATATGAGTGTGAAGTATTTCAAAAACTCCTCGGTTTTTTTCCAGAATATTTTCTTACGATATTTTTTCTACAATGTAACGAGTATTTGTACCGACTATTGTTAATGTCAATATCGGATACTTTGAAAATATTACGTGTTTAAATTTCTATCCCCCTCCCGTCGTCGAATTTTCAAAATGGTATAGGAATTTAAAATATTTAAAAAAAACTCCTCGGTTTTCTTAAAGAAGAATATTTACTCGAATCATTAAGTATCTGGTACTTTTACCAAATATCCGATATTTTAACTATGGATTCGTGAACCTCCGCTTACGACTCGTGAACCATCACCATTTTTTAGTCACGCCACCGTAGATCCCCATCGAGTCTCCGTGGACCTCTGGGGGTTTTGTATAATTCGCCATATTTTTTTTTAATTATTTAAAAAAAATAAAAAAATAATTGCATTGCAAATATTGCATTTTATATTGAAATTAAAAATGTATGGCGTAAATAAATAAGTTATTTGACACACTTTCGCAGTATGACGGTAGTGTCAAATTGCAAATTTCACTACACATGAAACATTCTTATTTTTAGCACAATTTTTGGTTTAATAATAATTTTCCATCTACAATAATAAAATACAATTTCAAATAATAATCTGTGCACGTCCACATTTGACAATGTGACATCTATTGACACATAAATATTAGTAGAATAATTATAGTAAACAAACATTAGTGCATATCTTGTTCATATTGATTATAGTAATTCGATTCTTAATATAGCAGAACATAAGGATTATTTTTGCACAATGCAACAGGCGACCTAGGAGCGCCAGCAGCGCCATAATATCTCCATATTGTTTTTATTTTCGAAATTAAAAATGTATGGTGTAAATAATATTCTTAATATTCTTTCTTACCGTGAATTTGTAAGATATTTTAATAGCCTATCGGCTATTCCTGGCGGAGAAGAATCCAAAAAATCAGAGATCATTCAAATCGGTTCAGCCATTCTTGAGTTATAAATGGTGTAACACACACGAGTTCCTTTTATATATTAGATTATTAAGAAAAAGAAAAAAAAACTATTATTGAATCTTCAATTCTTTTTTAATCGTATTTGTTTGATTGTTGGTAGGTAATGCTTTTTGTTTTCCATATTAATTCATGATTTTATGATCCTTGACTTGTGTATATGTGAATTTGTATTGTGTATATTTATGTACTCTGTCTAATATTTCAACATGTAAAGGACTCACGCCATATACAATTGTAAATAAATAAATAAATATTATATTGAGTAAGGGCTTGCTTTTCTATACCTACCTTGAGTATAAGTGTAGTTATTATAAATGGATAATTAGACTCAGATTCGACACAATACATAACAAAGTATTATTTTCTCTATAACTGTGCCGGAGCACCCACCCTGTGCGTAAAATTTTCCCGATGCGTCCCAGGTTCCAGATCCCAGGCCCATCCCTCCGGAATGAGTAGGTAGGTTGTAGGTTGCACCCGCGACACCATTGGTCGTCATATCGTTGTTGTTTGGCCGGTGCCTCCCGGGTGCCCCCAGCCAGAGTTAACTAGCCACATCGCATCGGATCGGTTTATTTCAGTATTCAGTTGGCCGCTAAACTGCGATCAGTCTGCGCGCTCGTGTGTATAAGTATCATAACAACTCTTACTTCATTTATTGTGATATTTAGACGCGTTGTAATCATACAACCAGTGAAATCAAATACTACTTACCTATTTTTTTATTATTGTATCGATGCTAAACGTAACATAACATATTGTGATAGTGACAAGAGAATTTTCATAAAATACCATTTGCAGTGAGTGTTCATGTGCATTAAACAAGTGAAGCAACAAACGATTGTTTGTTGTTGTGATATCTGTGATGATATTATATTATGACAAAGCCACAATATAGTAAATACATCATCAATGGTGGCGGTGGATGTTCTTGTGAAAAGGAAACTAAGTATTTGTAAAGTTTACGTGAGATGCTATCTTTACTATTTGTGAGCAAACAATTGAGGACTTTTCTAACGGATGACGAGATATTTTCCGAAGGTATATATCGCATACAGTGCAATTCACAATAATTAATAAATAATTATGCAGGTATATTGAATCGATTATGTGGTGCAGTGGCCAATCAGTTAGTTACCTTACCAGTTGTACAGCTCAAAGTATAGGTATACACTTTTAGGAGAGCTTTTCCCCATCTCTCTAATAATACCTATGTATCAAGTACCTGTAACATTATAATCATCATCGTTTGTATTACATTACTATGTACCTACTATGTCGTTACAATATGACTGTGTATAAATCTAGTTTGTATATATTATAACAATTATGTGTCTACCAAACTTGTGCGGGTACATTTCCATCTATAATATTTCAAAGCATAATTTGATAAGCAAGTTGAATAAAAGCATTTTAGCTTATAAAAGCTTTCATGGAATGTTGTATAACCAACAAAGACAAAGAGACATCTACCTTATAACATAAATTAACATCTACACGTAGAAACTTACAATATCAATAACTTAAACTTAAATTAAAAGTAAACCGAGTATGTATTGTATAATGTACGTACAACTTTATATTATAATTATTTTTTTCTTCACTTATGGCATAGCATCCTACAAGAATGATTTGTGCCAAAAACAGTTTTTATATGTTATTATTAATATATTTATTCATTATTTCATATACGCTGATTACAAGAAAACTTACATAGAAATAAATTTAAATCAAATAAAACCATACAACCCATATACAGAGAGCGAGTCACAGAGGCGCGATTTTTACCAACTAATCAAAATGATAATATTTTATGATTTACGTGTCACAGGATATTAGGTATACCTACATAAGTAAGTATAATATTATGTTTGACCAAGAATATATCAACTTTATACAAAAATTAATCAAACTGGAATATAGAATCACTACTGTTTATAAAAAATAGATTTCTATACTTTTGGCCATATATCTATGATATAATTATATTGTAATATTATATATTGACAATGAAATGTTTCTTCTGCAAAATACATGAATATATTGCATATTAACGCATAATTGGCAATTCAGGCACGTTGTGTAAAACTCAAATGGTGAGTAATTAATTATTACAATTTATCCTTTCATTCCATCCATATAGTATATATATATATATATATATATGGTGCAGTGAGTAGTAATGCCAAGTGTCGCTTATACCAGTTATGAATTTATGAATGGGGTGTGAACTGAAAGTACATTTTTCACTCTATTTCGGGTGTCTTGCCTTTAGAAAAAAAGAAGAACTGCAATAATACTGATTCATACTGAATAGTTTTTACATTAACAATGATAATATTCTTAGCAAACTTTATAAAATTTTAAAATTAGATAGGTACCTATATTATATCTAATTAAATTTTTTGCCTAATAACTCATTGTTCGATAAAACGATCCAATTTTAAAACTATAATAATTATGTATGAATACCTACATATAATAGGAGTAGGTACATACCTACATCAGTTTGTATTTGGTGAGTAATGGCCATAGACTTGCTAGACGGTAGCGCACTACAAATTTGTTGTAAAATTATGTTACAAAATTAATAATGATAGTATGCTATTTCACTCTATAACATTAAAATGGTAATGATCTCTTTCATACTACCTAATGCTGAAGTATAATAGGACATCCTTTATACCTAAACACTCATAAAAAACCTTTACAATATAAAACCAATGAGTGTCCTTCAAGTCTGAAATACAAAAGATTTTTGTCTGTAAACAAATTGTGGTGGGTGTTGTAAAAAAGTGGACTTGTAATATTTATGGATCATCAATATATTCTGAATCGACTGTTACAATATTTTATAAATACATCTACAATTAGAGACTCCAGACTGAGTAAGCCTGTTTGATATGAAATCAAATTGGTCGAAAAATTTATTGGTCGCATCACCTTTTTCCTTTATATTTATAATCTATATCAAAGGTCATTGGTAACGACCACCTTTTTCTCATAGTTGTAATGATATTAATTCATCTATAATATTTCGGATAAATAATTATTATCACTGTCTGTCTTGATAACAAATTCATAATAATATTTACTATAACGCAGGTGAACCCTGAGTGAATATTTATAGTTACAATTTGTGAATATTTGTAAGTATTCAGTGTATAATTATTATATCAAATTGTTTATAGGTAATTAAATATAGGAATAATGTATGAATGATCTACAGTCATATTTCCAAGAGAATAATCAAAAGTTACTTTAGAAAACACACACACACACACACACAATAATGGTGTTCAGTGGTAATAAGTGATGATAATAATAATGAATACGGATCCGTAATATACCTATCAGCTCTCTGATAGGAGTGGAAAATGAAGTCAAATGGGAATAAATCAGGAAAAATGGAACGGTATAGTCAGCTCGTACATTACTTATAATAATATCAATGCATATGTGTTACATACATATAATAATGAAGAGTTGTATCACTTGCGGTATCGCTATCACTATCATGTTGTGTTGTATGCGGTGTTTACTATACCTACACTGTAGTACGTACATACATTGCCAATATAATATAATGTACATCAGTGCATACACAAACACACGCTAACACTGATCAGCAATAGTCACATTATCCCGTACCTAACATTAGTAGTAAGTGGGTACACACATAGGTACCTATACCTACAATGTATGAGACAACACTATGGTTATATACCTACCAACCAATCTATGTTATAAGTAATAAACAAAGAAATTATTATTTATATCATTATGTCAATTTATACATGTATAGGTATATAATATATCTTGTTTATCTAATATTGTTTAATTGGTTATTTCAATAATTATTATGAATAACATAAAATAACTGTTGCTGTTTTAATAATTTTACGTAAACAATTACCGCAATTCATATTCTCACACCAAATCTTTTCAATTTTAAAGTTATTAATTGGAAAACAAAATGATATTACTCATTCTAATTGTCAGCTGTATTCGTCTCTCATTCACGGACCTGAGCCCGTAGACAATTTGTACTTATGTGGTGTTCTCACTTTGGCGAATATCGCTAGGGCACCAAAATATCGCCAGCCATTTGAACCGTGTGAACAAAATGACAGCTAGTCTGAAACGATAAAAACCAGTAGAAACGATATCGTCTCGAGTTGACCACTTTCCAACTTTCTCGGGCGATCGAACGATTTGCACATGCGCAGATATGCGCGGCGTTTGTGTCTATGGTAAAAGCTTTATAACCTATAAATTTTAAAATGTTTCCCGCTTCGTGACAGCTGTTATCTTTTTTGTTGGTTTGTGGCGTTTGTTTCCTTAATTAAAAGGCGCCTTATAACCTCTACTATAACATTTTCGACTAAAAATAAACACTTCGCGATCTCCATCTCGACGCCATTTTGAAAACAGTGTCAAAATCAAAGCGCATCTGACAGATCGTTTCTATATCGGTGGACTTGTGTGAACAGGTGTGACGATCAATGGGCGTACGGCGAATTTTGTTTTTTCGCCTGGCGTTATATTTTGAAATTCGGCTGGCGATATTCGCCAAATGTGAACACCCCATTAGCGATCGTCTACTGGCGAACTTTTCGACAATCTACCTACACGTACCGTATAATTATGCGTTATTGTTGCAGTTATTGACGAAAATTCGTTTGTAGGCGATCGCCAAGTACAAATTGTCTACGGGCTCCTGGAAGTATCAATCTAATAAGTCTGTAGTTATATATGTACATACATTAATAATACGAGCATTTGTATATAATTAGGTAAGTACATATATAAGTATTATAACAGTTATACCTACTACTACACCTAGAGTAATATTTATGTAGTTACCTATCTCTCGTTACAATGCTCCTTTTTCAGAGTAATTTGTCAATAAAACTGAAAACATATTTGTTAGAAGTATGATTCAGTCTGGAAGGAAGGCAAAAATTCATTTAGGTACATTTAGTATTTTATCATTATATTTTTACCATTTGTTTTTATTTTCACCTCGTTGTATATACGTGAAGTTTTTCAAATGGTCAATCAAATATTTATCAAAGCTTGAACACTCAGTATGTTATGCCTTTTCTAATGGGTTCATTGAAGAGAGACCCGTCTCATACCCGGATATCTCAAGAGTTGTATACTCCTATTTATCCACACACATCCCAATCAAATATTTATCAAAGCTTGAACACTCAGTATGTTATGCCTTTTCTAATGGGTTCATTGAAGAGAGACCCGTCTCATACCCGGATATCTCAAGAGTTGTATACTCCTATTTATCCACACACATCCCAATCAAATATTTATCAAAGCTTGAACACTCGGTATGTTATGCCTTTTCTAATGGGTGCATTGAAGAGGGACCCGTCTCATACCCGGATATCTCAAGAGTTGTATACTCCTATTTATCCACACACATCCCAATCAAATATTTATCAAAGCTTGAACACTCGGTATGTTATGCCTTTTCTAATGGGTGCATTGAAGAGGGACCCGTCTCATACCCGGATATCTCAAGAGTTGTATACTCCTATTTATCCACACACATCCCAATCAAATATTTATCAAAGCTTGAACACTCGGTATGTTATGCCTTTTCTAATGGGTGCATTGAAGAGGGACCCGTCTCATACCCGGATATCTCAAGAGTTGTATACTCCTATTTATCCACACACATCCCAATCAAATATTTATCAAAGCTTGAACACTCGGTATGTTATGCCTTTTCTAATGGGTTCATTGAAGAGAGACCCGTCTCATACCCGGATATCTCAAGAGTTGTATACTCCTATTTATCCACACACATCCCAATCAAATATTTATCAAAGCTTGAACACTCAGTATGTTATGCCTTTTCTAATGGGTTCATTGAAGAGAGACCCGTCTCATACCCGGATATCTCAAGAGTTGTATACTCCTATTTATCCACACACATCCCAATCAAATATTTATCAAAGCTTGAACACTCGGTATGTTATGCCTTTTCTAATGGGTGCATTGAAGAGGGACCCGTCTCATACCCGGATATCTCAAGAGTTGTATACTCCTATTTATCCACACACATCCCAATCAAATATTTATCAAAGCTTGAACACTCGGTATGTTATGCCTTTTCTAATGGGTTCATTGAAGAGAGACCCGTCTCATACCCGGATATCTCAAGAGTTGTATACTCCTATTTATCCACACACATCCCAATCAAATATTTATCAAAGCTTGAACACTCGGTATGTTATGCCTTTTCTAATGGGTTCATTGAAGAGAGACCCGTCTCATACCCGGATATCTCAAGAGTTGTATACTCCTATTTATCCACACACATCCCAATCAAATATTTATCAAAGCTTGAACACTCGGTATGTTATGCCTTTTCTAATGGGTTCATTGAAGAGGGACCCGTCTCATACCCGGGTATCTCAAGAGTTGTATACTCCTATTTATCCACACACATTCCAATCAAAATTGTCCTCTCGGCTTTTGAGGTCACCAAAATAATAATACCAATCTATGTATATTTATTTATTTTCACTTATCTCCTTGCTTAACAATATACATGGTAATAAAAATAATAAAAAAATACATTGATCCATGTAGATCCGAGTATTATAATATAAGTAATATGAGATTAAAAAAATGCGTATAGTCCGTCATGTTACCTATCATTCAGTGGACAAATGATACAAAAATATTTATATTATCCCCGCATAAAGTTTTTTTTTATCAAAAGATGTTTATTTGATCATATAGTTCGCACTTTTGTTTGTGAAAATAGTTAATGTAGTTTGCATAATAGTTTTGTGAAAATGTTAACCATTTACTTCTATAAGTAATCCTCTACTAAAATAACTGAATAATTATTAATAACTTCAAAAAATAGTTGCATAATAATTGAAATAGAAAATCTGAATACTTATGGTAAAATAAAAGTTATCTATCATGGTATTGTGCTTGTCAAATAACTACTTCATAACACTTGCCTTGCCTCATACAACTATGTATTATTACGAGTGTGTTACCTGCGCCGTGCTACTAGTCATATTATTACTGCTCAATAGCAATACTATTCTCATTGTATTATCCGGCGCCAAATATTATAGTCTTTTATTATGTTTTTTATTTACCCCAATTCGTTTACAACTATAAATCTATTGTTGGAAAACCGTTGCACTTCAATGAATAGTAAACAGAAAAAATAGAGATTGTAAAATGTTTAAATTAGAATACTTACTACATAGATATGTATTTAATTTATTTAATAATAATATTATATTATGTGAGTGTGGTTAATGTTTGTAACTTCAGATAAACTGTCCAATACCTACTAAACAGATGGTGATACTACATAATTCAATTTATATAATAATATGGCACGTGGAAAGAATGAATGAGGACAGAATGACTAAGAAGATATATTTGGTTGAGAGGAATGGTGCTCGGAGACGCGGACGTCCGAGGATTAAATGGCAAGATCATTTAAATCAAATCCTACAGGACGGTCACGTGTTGAGCACATTGAACAGGAGAGCATGCATGAGGAATTGTATGACAGTGACGGAAGCGAAAGATGTATGCAAGGATAGAAGGAAGTGGCGCTCGATCCTTTCTGCCTACCCCGCGAGGGAAGCGGCGTGATGGTATGTATGTATGTATGTATGTAATAATATATTATGTGAGTGTGGTCAATGTTTGTAACTTCAGATAAACTGTCCAATACCTACTAAACAGATGGTGATACTACATAATTCAATTTATATAATAATATATTATGTGAGTGTGGTCAATGTCTGTAACTTCAGATAAACTGTCCAATACCTACTAAACAGATGGTGATACTACATAATTCAATTTATATAATAATATATTATGTGAGTGTGGTCAATGTTTGTAACTTCAGATAAACTGTCCAATACCTACTAAACAGATGGTGATACTACATAATTCAATTTATATAATAATATATTATGTGAGTGTGGTCAATGTTTGTAACTTCAGATAAACTGTCCAATACCTACTAAACAGATGGTGATACTACATAATTCAATTTATATAATAATATATTATTATGTGAGTGTGGTCAATGTTTGTAACTTCAAATAAACTGTCCAATACCTACTAAACAGATGGTGATACTACATAATTCAATTTATTTATTTTTTTGATTGATAAATTGACGATTTAGATAATTTCTACACATTTTATAAAAGTTCTGGGAAATAAAAGAAATTAGCAACACAAATCGAATTTTGGTTCACATTTAAAGGTCAATAGTCCTAACTCTTCCTCATTAAAAATAAATTTATTGTTGTTTGAAACAAATGTGATCTAACTATTATTAAAAGACATTTTAAAGATAATGTATTTTTTGCATTCAAGTCTATATGATTAAAACTAATAAAATATTGAAAGTACCGATATAAATATATAATTTAATAATGTTTCGAAATTATCGCTACGCTTTAATCGGATGAATAATAATAATTATCTACTTGAGTAACCCATAACACCAGATGGAGTTATAACAAGTGTGCGCTTTAATCGGATGAATAATAATATCTACTTGAGTAACCCATAACACCAGATGGAGTTATAACAAGTGTGCGCTTTAATCGGATGAATAATAATATCTACTTGAGTAACCCATAACACCAGATGGAGTTATAACAAGTGTGCGCTTTAATCGGATGAATAATAATATCTACTTGAGTAACCCATAACACCAGATGGAGTTATAACAAGTGTGCGCTTGTTTCTATGTAGGAGTGTGTATACAATGTAGGTACATATACCTAATAATATATTTATTATTATATTATTAGGTATACCAACAATAGATGCTCGCACAAGGCCAGGTCAAGGTAAAAATTAGCGATGGTGGTGGTATAAAGTATTCACAACTACATTGAAATGTTTATTAGGCAAGTGAACGGTATTCTGTACATACAATCACTATTTAATATATTATATTTGGAATGTATTATTAATAATGCTTTTTCCTTAGGAACCAGATATACATATATAATAGTTACTCGTATATTATTATATGTTTTGTAGGTATATCTATCAAAAAATAAGTACATAATATATTATATGCTTCACGGTGAGGCTTTACTAATGTGGTTGCTGAGAATGCGAAACAGATTCAATCGCACTTGGTATATATTATTGTTGGTATATGTTGCCGTCAATTAATTATTACAATTTTTTTTTTATTACAAGTAGTAATTTAAAAAAACCATGGCTATAAAATTCATAAACACCATCCGTCTATCGTTTTTCGTTTTTATCGTGATCATGAACCTGCAATATTGCGGAATACGGAAGAAGGTTGGCATTTGCCATAATAAGAAAGTTACACATATCATTTAATATTTCTGTGAAATGAAATGCGTTTCGAACGAAACCAGTAATTTACCATGCCTTTAAAAATATGTCTGCAAAAAATTGATATAATAGCACGTTCTTTAAAAATGATCTTAATGATATTCTTGTACTCAACATGCTGGTCTTCATTAAAACAAATAATTATAAATATAAATTACATATACTCATGAATACAATAACCGAAATCAATGGATAATAAAAACAACGTTTCTCTGACTTATTCATACTTCTTTAAATGACTGTATACTTTAATGCGGTTTATACTTCATAAATTCATATTATTTGTATTCATTCTAGTATCCATATTTGAATAATTATTTGTTGTGGTACATTCTTGAAATATTCTAAGGGTCATTTTTAATATTGTTATTTTCCTAACGCTTAACAATTAAAACATTATACAAAATACTATTGTTATTAAGGCGATACTTAACCGAACCTTACTAGGAATTGTTGAAATTCAAGTGTCCATAAATATAAAAATAACAATATTTAGCCATAAGCTTTTAAGACACTAGAATAACCAACTTACTTAAGGTAATTTTAATTTGTAACTTTTTGTATTTATGTATACCCAAATATTATTTTAACGAAATAATCTTTTGCTGAGAAACAAAACATGACAAGAGCGAGGCTCTTACAATATCTACCTACCCCTCGTTTTAGTAAAAACGTTTAATTATAATTGTGTACGAACAAACAATAAACCATATTGTAAATCTCGAGGATAAAATTATTTAAAATATAATAAATTGATAAATATTCGTATCTTACGTACGTATCCTGCTTGTTGAAATGTCGTATTGTCAGATAAAAATCAAAACAGTAACATTATTTTATTCACATACCTAATCAAATCTTAGGTGCAGTTATTTACCATCATAAAAGCTGAGTGAAACCAAAAAATACTTAAATTTAGAAAAATTAATTGATTTTAACTACTCATGTGAATCATATTATCTAGGATAACTGCGTGTTTAGTAAAAGAAATCGACATACACACATAAGAGACTGCATGAGTATGGAAGATACCAGAACTGTTTAAGGACATCTCAAATAAGCATCCCGTTTACTCTGCTTACTCCATAAAATATATATATAATACCAATGAGAAAGTAACCGATATTTATTTATTTTTATTTTCCTCAAACTTTACTTAAGCTAGTGCATTAATTCAGGTATTCGAGTGTATACATACAAAGGGTTTAAAAAATGCGATCAAAATATTATGACAGTTATTAAGTTAAAGGATAAAAATAATTTATATCACATTACGAAAATAAAGGAAAGCATATAGCACGTATGCATATAAAAAGTATGTACTAGTAACTTTCTAATAGTCTTGCCTCATCTTCCTTAACTATACTTGGAGTTTTTCTTGGAACTGGTAAAAGGAAATCAATCCATCAGTACAATCAATTCAAATCAATCCAATCATTCAATGTTGATAATATTTATAATGCTCTGATATTATTGTAATATTATATTTAGGTACTACCTACTTACATAAAATAAACGATTAAAGACCGGTTTCAATAATCTATCTATCCGCTACTGTCGATTGAAATCTATTGTGTTCTATATTTTAAATCATACATTTCAATCGACAGTCACGGATAGAGATAGGTTATTGAAACCGGCCATAAAATGATTTATTATTAAAAAGATTACCGTGTTATAGATTTTGCATACAATCAGGAATATAAGAAGTAGAGATTCTTCCAAAATAAATTCTTCCTAAATATTTTTTTCTTCTGAAATAATACGAGTAGGTACATATTTCAATTATGCCGTAGGTTTATAAAATGAAGCTATAAAATGATATGACGAGAGAGAAAGTAGTTACTAGCATTTTTAAGGACTTGTGAATCTAGATGTGAATCAAATATCGAAAGTAGGTAGTTTCGTCTATTTCCTCAAATTAGCTCATCAATGGAAACTTTGAGACATATTCTTGAGTTCATTATTAGAAAACTGTGTGTTTAACCTAACCAATTCACATAGATTATTATACATATATCCCATGCTTTGCTTTGACACAGTGAACAATAATCTTCTTTGCAAAAAGTTCAACGAGTGGACAAGACACTAAATCTTAAAAGTACACAAATTCTTTTAATGAAATCGTAAGAAATTGAATGTAAGGTACATAAATTATAAAAAATAGGTATATGTTTATTCAGACCAGGAATATTCGCTGTAATTACCATTATATACTATACTAACTTAAATACTATATTAGATTCTCTATTGCGCTAAATTTCACACAACTATTTCTTTACCCGTTTGAAGTGTAATACACAATAAAGCACAGAAAACAATATTTATTACTCTATCATCCTTATATTATATTTTTATAATTTATCTATTTATTTCCAACTAAGAATTTTCTTCCAACAACAAAAAAAATATCAAAATGTTGTAAAAAATACATTTTTTTTATGCATGATTTTGATTCAATATTTATTGCCCTTCTATTCTCTTCCCACTATAGAAATAATGTATCTATGAGAGAAAGACTATTCCAGACATGTGAAAAATACTTTATGTCGAAACTCTTATCTACCGGAATCTAGTGAATGTACTAGATTTAGCGGAAAAATTAAAATTATTGCTCGAATGACATCAGATGCACAACACTGCTTTATATAGGTACTTAGATATTGTGGGGACGGGGGGGGGGGGTATAGAAACATATTAAAAGAAAACTCTATGAACGATGAAATAAAAATGATTTAGTGGATTAGAAAATAATAAATATCACCCGAGGTGCAGATCATTAATTTATTTCAACCTTGTATAATACCAGATATTAAGTAACTCACTTTAAAATAACTTAACTTTTAAATATTTTTTATGAAAACCATGAATATGAATTTAAAAATAAAAATTAGAAAAACAAAAGATAAATATGAAGTATTTCACTTTGTAAGATAGATCCTAGTGGGGAGGGTGATGATAATTATTAAGGGAATAAGGGAAAAGTAAGAGGGTGATCTGTATAATAAAATGTCTTATCAATTCCACACTATCCTAAATTTTAAATTTAATAACGATAAAAAGAGAGTGTGCACTTTATTTAAATTTACAAATTACAAATATTCATTGAACATTTTTATGTATTAAGTTTTTTTTCAATGAGATTTTCTTTTTAATGATTCCCATGTAAGTGTGAATTAAACAAAGGTATTTAAACAATTGTGTTTTTTTCCGTACATATACATGGAGTTTTACAAAATTAACGTCGACTCAATAAACAAAGATATTTAACATAAACAAGACTGAGTACCTACTCCCTTGAAAAAACGTGCCACCTAAGATTGGTAGAGAGCTGTCTCCTTCTAATACAATCATGATTGTACTATATGTATGTACTTGTATATTACTACTATTGTTATGATACACTGATAATGTGTTAGATATGAACACTTCTATAGATTTTATCTCTATCGCGGAAGTACATTTTTGCTTGCTTTTTGGTCAAAAGTGCACAGTCTTGTTCTTGTAAAATGATTTGGGAAGTATAATTTATAAGCACATTTCATTTACAATAGGTGTTTGTCATATTTACATTTTTCTTTAATCAACTTATCCAATAAAATTATGATTTTTATAAAAATTTTCAACATGATGCTAATGTAACAGTAAAAATTCATCACTGTAGGTATACATGATTGCTTAAAAAAATCATATTAAGTACTGTAGTGCGCAGTTTTTCAATATCAAACTGATTTTACCCATTTAAATGCATCGAGTAGTCCTAAAAATGTACTGATGAACTATATATTTCAACAATCACATCATCATCACACGAACGCAAATGCTTTGTGTTCGCAAATTCGACAGTGGATAATATTTTCACACCAATGTGTCTAGATTCATTAGCAAGATATTTATTTCGATAAATTCACATCTGTCATCAAATAGGCAATTTCTTCATATAGCTTTGTATCTTTGAGTCATCTGACTCTACCTTATGTAAATTTATTAAATTAGATTTATCTCTATTGTTCATTGACAAGATTGATACATTATTATAGGAGCAATTGTACGTTGTTACGTATTTATGGCACGCGATTATATACTGCTCACTTGCCGTGAATCCATTCATATACGTATAGATTAAGAATATATTTTTAATTTCATATAGTAATATAATATAACACATTGTCTACAAGCAATTAGGTATATACACACGCATCTTAACAAACGGACAGATATATAACATAAAAGGTCATGAGACAGGTCACCCACTGAAGCAAATGTTATCAGTGTTTTTTTCATACGGTAATCTTACTAAAGAAACGTTTATAGTATGCCTTATAATTTTGATATTATAATATTATATTGCCAGTTATTGGCATTGCACTGAGATTTACCCCTCTCACGCCTTGACAAAACATGTCCATACATTAAGAATACTACATCTATACTATACTATCACCGCATATCAATTCCACGAACAATACTGGAAATTTCAAATCAATTATTTAGAAGTTAAATTCACACATACATAGTAGAATATTGCCGTGAGAAAACGATCTATCAAATTCAACTGCGTTCCAAAACATATTGATTATGATTACAAACCTGTACTAAATAAATCTGTACTGTAATAACTCACGTTAAAGTAATTACACTTTTTCATAATTCACTCGAATTCGGGTGCTTTGCCTTAAAACAAACTAAGAAGAAAGTAATTACACTTCGTATTTTATTTTTGTGCAATAAAAAGTGGTCAATTTCAAGAAAAAAGTTCGATGAAATGCTGTAGAAATGCTATAAGCATACAATATCTTTGAAATAAATAATTTATTGTGTACAACGCATTATACGGTGTATATTACTTTGTTAGCATAAATAATATCATAACTAACAGTAATATCGTATATATACAGATAATGTAATAGACACGAGCACTTATACAGTAGAGGTATTCTTTTCCAAACTTATTTACTTATTTTATTCTTTACTGTACATTGGTTACAATATTACAAATCAAAACAAAGTAGGTATCTTAAAACATCAGTTATACAATTCAATGTACAGAGGGCGAGTTTATCGCTAAAATGCGATGTCTTCCAACTAACCCGGTTATTGAAATAAAAAAAAAACAAATACATATAACCATACCAATACATTCATATGTAAATATCAACAGTAATAGTAGAAAATACAAATAAAAAAATTATAACGTTGTTATAAAATCCCAAGACAACTGAAATGTTCCCATCATTAAAAAATACAGTCATGTATGATTTTTCTAATTGTCTATATGATAAAATTCAATAAATATAATATATGACTAATTTGTCAAACAAACTATACTATTACACTATTTAACTATACTATATTCAAACAAAGAGACTAATTTGTCAAACATAGGAGTAATTTTTCACGTTTTTTAGGTATATTCTACGATGTGTAATTTGTTGTTGAAGTCTGTTGAAATATTCATCAGGGAAAAGGATCAGGATTCTACTTCCGGGAAATGTCAGAGTATAGAAAGAAAATTTAAAAAATAACAGTTGTAGAATTGTTATGTAATTAATTGATAATCTCGTTTAATATAACTTTAAGTTGTTTATCAATCAGTTTCTGACGTGTTGAGAAATCCACAATAATAAAGTTTTTCGAGGCTTGGCCTCAAGTTGTTCTTTACAATACTGTAATAACAACGAACTTGTATATAGGTAACTATTGAATGATACCTACTGTGCGTTTTCACTCTACTCTTGCGTATTCAATTTACTGGTGACATTCAAGTAGTTACCATTGTGTCTACAGAATATTTCCATTACTAAAAATTAATACACAACTAACCGGTTTGAAAGTAAAATGAAACATGAGGAATGTGTGTATGTTCTATTAGTGTCCTATTTCATATTATCTGCGTATATACCTTCACGAATATATCACTTCGACAAGATGAATATTGATAAGTTTTCTAAAGGCTTTAAGAACTTGGAGATATACCCTTCCATTTTCTCAATCCTTCCACTTCCTAGTTAATAATAATAATTATCTAAAATCACGGTAAACATAAGCACTGTTTTTATATAGATTTCGGTGAGATATCTTCTAAAAATATTATATTTCTCCACACATTGGAGAGGAACTTTTTCACTATTCAGTAACTTCTACCATAAAAGGAAATATTTTTATTTAGAATTAAGAATGCCTGTAAAAAAATGCAAGAAGTCAATTGAAAAATCTATTGAAAAATACCACCTATTTTCTAAGTAGAAGTCATTTATTTTTTCGATTTACACTACATACTTAATAATATCAGTACACGATGTTTTATTGTAGTCATAATAATATGTACATTCTGTAAAAATGCCCGTAAAAAGAAGTCAGATACTTCGTTGTTTAAAATATTGTACGTTACTTATAGACAAATGTAATTTATTTTTTAGAGAGGTGAGGAGCATGCAGTGGTGGCGCGCGGCGCTGGCGGCGCTCGCGCTCGCCTCAGCTTGCGGTCGTGCAGGGGCGGGAACGGGAATCGATTCAGGAAAACCAGAACCTTCAGGAGCATTAGCAGAGATGATTCAACGAGCTATGAGTCGCCGCTCTATCTCTTCACGGCCACCACGGAGACCCCTTATCCCAGAAGCAATGCGAGCCCTCTACAATCAACTAAATGCACCCAACCCACTGCTTCCAGATGCGTTCCTATTATCCCGGTCACCTTTGCACAAACGTATGGCCAACACTGTACGAAGCTTCACACATATAGGTATTTATTATTATCATAATTATAATATCCTCTTATAATGATACTTAATACTTGTACATATTACTATTAAAACTTGTACACTGTTGGAAAGCAAGTCCTATAATAATTGCAATTCATTTGTTTCAGAAAGCGATGTCGACCGTCGGTTTAAGGAAGATCATAGATTTAGATTATTGTTCAATGTGTCGGTTCCAGATGACGAGTGGTTGAGAGTGGCAGAGTTAGTGTTAACTAGAGATAATATAAATAATTTGCCGGGTGAGGATCCATCTGTGCATAGACACAAAGTGCTAGTGTATGATATAGTGAAACCTGGTAGGAAGGGTAAAATTCCTGCAAAACTCAAATTAATAGACTCAAAGTGGGTTAAACTTACACAAAAAGGGAATGTAAAATTAGATATTACGAGTGCTGTGGAACGATGGCTGTGGAAACCCGATGAAAACTTTGGTATTTTAATTCACGTGGAATCTCCCCCGCACTTGAGGCAGCATACGCATGTTAGGCTAAGAAGAGCCGCAGGAGAGAGGCGGAGCACGTGGAGAACTAAACAACCCGCCCTTTTAGCCTACACAGACGACGGAAGGGCGCCTATTCTCACACCACCCACTCCTCAACTGATTCCCGCGAGAGCGAAGCGGGCTGCCAGAGGAAAGCACAGGAGAAAGGACTATAGAGAAACTTGCCAAAGGAGAGCACTCTACGTCGATTTTGCAGACGTAGGATGGTCAGACTGGATTGTAGCCCCTAATGGGTACGATGCCTATTATTGTAATGGAGATTGCCCCTTTCCTTTGGCGGATCACTTGAATTCCACAAATCACGCCATTGTGCAAACATTAATGAACTCTGTATATCCAGCGAGTGTTCCCAAGGCGTGTTGTATTCCAACCTCACTCTCTCCCATATCCATGTTATATCTGGATGAAGTCAATATGGTTGTACTGAAGAATTACCAGGATATGGCTGTGGTGGGTTGTGGGTGTCGGTGATGTCTGGAGCTGCTCCATTAATTAATCTCTGTGATTTAGCCAAGACTTAGTTATACATATGTATTATATTCAACTTGTGGCATTTTATCCGTAAAACATATTATAAGCTTATCACAATACTCCGGTTCGTTTTGCCGGAGAGTGATGTAATGATTATTCAAGTCCTCTCTATTCTCTTTATTCTATTCTTTAGTTCAAAGTATCACTCATGCATTTCCACGCACCAGCAGTCTTGGCTTTATGCATACACACCGAAAGTGATCATTCAGAAGCGTTCAGAAGCCTTACTCAATTTTTCCGATTAAATTTTTCACAAGTAGCATTGTGTAAGAATGGCGCTCCAGTCGAGATATTTGACTGGTTTTGTATTTGATTTTGTTTTATTTTTAACAAATGCACGTAAATTTTGTGTGTATTTTTTGAAATGAAGATGTGTTTGTAATTATATTTCAGTATGCATGCCTAATTACCTATATAATATTATTTTTGACACATGAAAAGTGGAAGCTCATAAAAATCGAGAGTATAGTATGCATCTTATATTGTTCCCTGCAGATTATAATTTGTTCAGTAGTTCAGTATTCTCCCATCTTTCGAAATTTCTTTCTTTGTGATTCATAATGTTTCGATATAGAGAAGTGCAGTGCAGTATAGAGAATATGAGAGGGACAATATTTATTTAAAATAAGTCCATTAATGTTTATCAATGTATGAAATATCGTATATAAAATTCAATGATTTTTTAATATGGCGATAGCCATCAAATGTATTTGTGTATTATCCTTCATTTATTCACAAAATATATTTTTTTTAATTATGAGTAGGTATATGTGAAACAAACATATCTTTGTTGAAAATTCTGAATCAGCTACTTACTTTGTATCGGGCTCGTTGGGCAATATGCTGAGGATACAAATAATCTTTGCATTTCACATAAATAACCAGATAATGTAAAGATTGGAAAGCAAAATGAGAAGCGCCAGTAGAATACAGTCATGTACTGACTTATTTACTTATTCATAGAAATTGTATTGTAAATATTAGAGCACTGTAGAGATATTTCATTTAATCAGAAGCAAACTGCGAAGATTATTTTTCCATTATCACACCATTATTTTGTTCATAAATAAATTTAACTTTACAAAGAGGATAAAATAAGTACAATATATCGCATGTTGTTAATATTTGAATAAATGATGACAATGTTATATAGGATAACTAGATTAACAACGAGAGTCATAAATTAAGGTGTAAGAAAATGGATCATATTAGGTATGTAATAATAATAATTATATGATAAATATTATGGCGTTTTGGAATATTTACGACATTAGTTACTGCTAAAAGTATACAAAGTATATGTATAAAGACAATGTATTATAATTATATATTGTGAATTAAACCGTCATTCTCTCGTACAAATGCAAATACTGCAATATACCTAGGTAGCATGTACTCGTACTAGTATAAGAGACTGACATAAGTAAGTATCATGGAGGTATCGTGCAGACTGCAGATCACAGTGGTGCGTGTACTTAGTCACAATATATTATAAGCACATACCCCACCATGCAACATCCTAAAACATTGCAGTAACATTACCCTTGTAAATCTTCCAAAACAGTTAACCTTATATCTAGTCATTTGTGTTAACTGTACATTAACACGCGTAGATAATTTTAATGTTTCAATTTTTTTCTCATTGTCTTATGGCCTATCTTAATAATTATAATTCCATTGTGTGACTAGATATAATGGGTTGAAAATTTAACGTGTTGATGTTAACGTGAAGTTATACCTTTAATATTATTAGTTTGTAATTCTCACTTGGCCATGTATCTGTTTAAGTATTCCCCTGTGATGTTTGGACAATATTGTATATCAAACAAAACAGTCTCAATATAATTCGTCAGCACAAGAAACACATTTACATTGTTAAATTCGTAAACCTTCAAATTTTAAATGATTGCTAAACCCTATACTAAAATTACTACATACATACCCACTTTTTATTTTTATTACCTATTAATTTTACTTTCAAACTTTTTATTTTAATACTCCTAAATTGGATTATTTTCGTCTGATATGAGTAAAATATATTACTGAAAAATTTTGAAAATAGTGCCAGTTTCTACATATTTATAAGGTACGATCATATGAAAATCCAGTCATTCTAAGTTATTGTGTTAATTAACAAAAAACATTACTAATCATTTAAAGTTTCCAAATCTAAAATACCTGGATTTTCATGCGAGGTATAAAGAGTAGATAGTAAATTATACAAATTAAATTTCTTTATTTTAAATATGAATATATACCTACATAGAAGATAAACGCGAACTGAAAAAAGTTTATGTAAGTGAACTAATATGTGTCTAGATAATTTAAATATTTTCTTTATATTAAGTTTATTTTTGTACCCATACTAACATACAATTGAAATTCCCGATGGAGTAATGAAGTTTATGAGATATTTACCGGAATAAGCTAATTGTAATAGAGAACAGCGGCTGGCCGTTGATGAAAATTAAGTGATAGATTCAAACAAATAGAATAATACTTCACCAATCCTTACATAGCACCGCACTGTTATGAGTGTAGGTATATACAGGAGAACCAACTCACAGATGAATAATGCATAACAATATTATTATACTCGTAGTATTTTGTACTGAATAATTTGCCAAGTCGAATTGTAAAAGCAACGAGTAATTATTTATTTTATGAATGAAAAATATGTAAAATATTAGTACCTGGTTTTAAGGATATTTATTAAAATTGTTTGTTATTTATCGTGTACAAAATAAGTCATAGTTAATGTCATATTGGTATTCTCTTAAGTTAAGTTATTTAAGTTTTATGAAGCGAAATCGTAAGCATGTACAGATTTACATTGAATACCTATTTTTATATAACTAAGTATCATTATTGCCTTGTTCAAATTGTATATACGCTGAACTTTGTAAATACCATAAAAGAATATGAAAATGTATAAAAATAAATACTAATAATTTGAACATCAGTTTTTTTATATTCATAATATATTGTTTGTGTGTTAATCAGAAATCCCGCTTAAAAGTTTGATTGATATTGGAGTATTGTGTGCGATTACTTTATACATCTTAAGATAAAGATTAAGATAATCATACTATGCAGTAAGTGAGTAGGTACCTTCTCAATCACAAACTATGTACCTATGCATCTAACTGCAGGTAGGTGGTTAGAGGGTTATTCCCGGGAAAACCCTCTAATTTTTATTTCCCGTTTCCCGGGAAAAAAACGAATCCTATCCCGGGAAAAAACACAAATTATTTGACATGCAGAATGCCATACCGATATCGACATAACATTTTGATGTGATAAAATATGAAAACAAATATTAATTACCAACACAAGTGTTTTACTTTAAAAAAAACTTAATTATAGCTTCAATGTATTCGTTTGATAGAAGCATAATTCTAAATATAATTCGAAATCGGGGGTGTGTTTGGCCGACAATGTACAAGAATCCTACGATTTTTCATGTTTTTTTAATATTTCGAAAAGTTAGATAGTTCTTAAAAATATTAGTGCAGCAAACTGTCGATTTTTTTGTTTTATTCATGGATATTAACCGATATAAAAAATCATTTTTTTGTTGAAATTGATCATTTTTTGAAGTCAAAAATCATCAAATGAATTCGATTTTTGTTTATTTAAAAAGCTTTGCCAAAATCCATAATATTTATTTCCTTGATAGGATGAACAAAAATTAAAAGTATATATATTTTGTAAACAATTTGTATTTTGATATAACAAAGAGTCCCTAAATAAATCTCGTCAGTCAACTATTTAGTTTTTTTTAAGCAAATAACTTATATTGGTAACAAAATTTTGTTTTTTTTATCAAATCAAAATGTTTGCAAGGGTCGACAAGTAATGAGAGTTTTTCTACCAAATTTGTTGAAAATTGAATATTAATAAATATAATAATGAAATTCATTTTTAAATTTCCCGTTTCCCGGGAACGAAAATAATCCGGGAAAAAATAACCCTCTATAGGTGGTTCCATAAGGATCAACATTTTCAGCATTTCCTTCTAGAAGCATTGTCGTTAGATATGAAATATAATTGTGTTTCAGATCAGAGCAAGTTTACCTTAGTTCAAGAATTTATTACCAAGTACTCGATCCAGTTGAAATCCTGTTCCTGTGTCTCAGTACTGTACACTGTTACTATAGGTATACTATACAGCATACAGTGTGGTGTGCAACTTACGAGGTAATACCAAGTAGGTAGTAGGACATGTTGTTGGGGTAATGAATTGTTTGGTATTCAGGAGTACGTAATGTTTACTGCATTATTCATGAGTGCTAAATGAACACCTGGTCCTTTAAGACTCCTGCCGATTGATATTTCACAACCACTTTTTTCCATCGTAAAATAAATGCAGTTTCATATTGTGTAGATGACTATATAGGTAGGTATATATGAAACCTACGTAATGGAATCTGTATGCTTATCTTCACTGTCGTGTAAGTTGTTCACGTACCTGAGTACCTGCAGTAGATAGAACTGGTTGCAAACATCATCTCAACACTGAACATACATTTACAAACTTCTTGCTTATCATGCACTTGCGATACGCAACTAGGTATCTACATAGACTGGTCCCAACTATCCACGGCTTTACATCTCACTATATTTTTACGTCACATACACACTGAGTAAACAAGAAAATAACATTGTTCAACATTGTATGAATGATTGAATCCCCGAACAGTTTATTTGAGTAAAATAAACATTACAGAAATGCTATTATTTGCTGTCCTATAGAGAGCATCGATCATCCAAGTAAATAATCTATTTGATAATAAACATATTTGATATCAACAAAAACACTGTTCACTTTTCACTATTGATTTAATACGCGAGCACTTTCGTTAAGTTAGCTTGACATTTTCAAGAGAACTGATATAAGAATTTTTTTCTTATATTAGTTCTCTTGAAAATGTCAAGCTCACTTGACGAAAGTGCTCGAGTATTAAATCAATAGTGAAAAGTGAACAGTGTTTTTGTTGATATCAAATATGTTTAAAATGTCTTTTCACAATGTGAACACAAAAACTCTAGATCATTATATTTTGATTATAGTATATTTAATTGTAATTTATAGTTAGGTATATCTAGTTATATTTAATATGTAGTGCTTATACACGAGATAATATTGAATTAAGTAGACCATACAGATAAGTGATAAATAAGTGGATAGATATAATAAAAAGAACTTTGACATTTATAGTTAGGTATATCTAGTTATATTTAATAGTGCTTATACACGAGATAATATTGAATTAAGTAGACCATACAGATAAGTGATAAATAAGTGGATAGATATAATAAAAAGAACTTTGACATTTATAGTTAGGTATATCTAGTTATATTTAATAGTGCTTATACACGAGATAATATTGAATTAAGTAGACCATACAGATAAGTGATAAATAAGTGGATAGATATAATAAAAAGAACTTTGAAATTTATAGTTAGGTATATCTAGTTATATTTAATAGTGCTTATACACGAGATAATATTGAATTAAGTAGACCATACAGATAAGTGATAAATAAGTGGATAGATATAATAAAAAGAACTTTGAAATTTATAGTTAGGTATATCTAGTTATATTTAATAGTGCTTATACACGAGATAATATTGAATTAAGTAGACCATACAGATAAGTGATAAATAAGTGGATAGATATAATAAAAAGAACTTTGAAATTTTCTCTTTTTAATGGCAGTGCTGAATTCTTAAGTAAATTAAATTATATAACTAATGTCTTCAAATTTGACCATTGATGGACATTGTCAACCTCAGTTTACCTTATAAGTACTACAATCCTAATTGACAATTTGCTAGGATATGATGAATATTGTCAACCTCAGTTTACCTTATAAGTACTACAATCCTAATTGACAATTTGCTAGGATATGATGAATATTGTCTTTCTCAATGATTAGGTATACTGAGTAAAATATAATACTGTATGAATATTATATTTTTTTATATAGTGATAACGTTGCAGCGCAATTGCGTTGTAGGATTTTGAAGATAGTATTATAAAAACAGTAATCCACGATTATTTTAATAAGAAAATAGACATTTGAGACGTACGAGTATATACACACATATGAGAGCAATTAATATAATATCGTATTACATATCATAACAATATAAAACCTATAATTAACAGATTTTGAGTAGGTATATGTCGGTGCGTTCTAATGCTAACCGGACCAGAGAAAAACAGGCGCTACCAAGATATTAATTATTTCCACTGACACACCTTTGGAGTATATTGTCCTCTTACTTTCCATAACATTATCTAGTATTTTGGGGAAATTGAAAAAAAATACACAACATACATAACTGTCAAATATTAAATACTTTTTTCAACTAATTAATTTTTCTATATTCCTATTCCAACATTCAGTTAACTGCAGAAACTTATTACAAGAGTTGGCTACAGTTAAAATTAAAATAAATATCACAAGCCCTTGTGTTATTAATATAGGTAGCATGGCGGCTTATCCCTCAAATGGATACCGCTGTACGTTATAAACATGCAACCTCTCCTCTCCGTGCTAACAAAAAATAACACATTCAGAATTTGTGTTAAACGTCATCGCTGAATTTAAGATGTAAAATGTCTTTATATTATCAAACAGTCACCTTTTACAGGAAATCGTACACTTACGGAAAAAAGTGAAAGGCCAATTCTTTGCCGGGTGTTTTATGGAAACATTCTTATTCCTCTGGAAGATTCTTCTTATTATATTTTCTATATTGTATCTTTAATAGAACTATTTTGTGTAAACCGAATCCTACTTTAACAGTAGGTACACACTAGTATGAGATATATAATGATATGCTTTTTCCAAGCAGGCAATCTCGTGGTAAAATCAATGATGTTCTCATTGATTGAATAACAATCATCTTATGTGGATTCTCACCCTTGGTAAAGTTTTTTTTTATTAAGATCATATATTCAAAGGATAATTGAAAAATTTATAATAGTATTAAAATTAATTCCTAAATTCGCTACTCCCTGATGTCATATGGAAAGGGTAATAAAATGGAGATGGTATTGTCTCTTATATTTAATCGGAAAATCCAATTAAAATTATTAATAACCATCATCTCCTGTAGATTATAGTAAAAGCTGAGCTTATATACATATATATCATTCATGGATAAATTTTATATACCTATATATATAGTAAGCTACTATAAGCTTGTGTCGTGAAAGAGAAGTTTGCCGGCACCTGGTATTGAACCACAGACCCCTTGTTCACGAAGCTGAGACTCTACCTCCAGGGGCTTCAGGATACCGACGAACTCGTATATGCATACAATTTTGAAATCAAAGAATACTAATACTTCATGAACAAGGAAGAGCAGAGAAGACAAACCAGGCTTGTTGCAGACCAGTCCGATGGATTTTAACTAAAACAAGAAATATACAAACATATCAGTGGTGAGTTCTTAGTGAAAGTAAGAATACTTTATTAAAAAATACTTTTCAATTAAATAATTGTAAATACATCCCAAAGCAATATACTCGTATGTACCTACTTGTGTGATGACGTTTAGTAGGTCAACAGTAAGTTTCGATTCCGAGATTTTCCGATTAAATATAAGAGACAATACCATCTCCATTTTATTACCCTTTCTATATGACATCAGGGAGTAGCGAATTTAGGAATTAATTTTAATACTATTATTTTCCTATTTATTTCAGTATATAATATAATATTATAATTATAAAACATAAAAATGATATTTGAAAATATACAAAAATAACAAAATCTGGCCCCAGACTGCACCATAGAGCTGGTATTAGGGGCTATAAGATCTTTAAATGAATTTGTCTTCTATAAAGCACATAATTTACCTCTTGTTTTAACACAAAACAATAAAATCAGAAAAAAAATCAAAAATCCGGCAATCAAAAACTAATATCTCTTCTTTCTAATGTACGTTTCTTCAATTGCCTCTTGAAGGTATAATAACTATTTACATTCTTCAGCACTTCCGGTAGATCATTAAAAATCCTTACAGCTTCATAATAAAATCCTTTTCTTTCTTTGTCAGTCCTTGGGCACACGTTTCTTAAAATGTTTCTGGTTCTGGTATATCTGTTATGTATATCACTGTTTCTTAGTATTAGCATGTTCGTTTTAATTAGACCATTTTTTGCTTTATATATAGCCTTCGCCCTTTCCATGCATACCAACTCGTCGAGGTTCAGCATTTGTGTAATCCTATAGACCTCATCAGTCCTAGTATATCTGTGAAGGTCAAAAACTGCTTTTAGCGCCTTTTTCATCATTCTGTGAACGATACCACGCAGTAATTGCATACTGAACTGGGACCAAATTATAATTCAATACATTATGTGTGGCAATATAAATTAATTGTAGATAATTTTCTTAGTGCTTTTATTAAATACTTCCGCTCTCCTCATAATTCCTACCATTGGTGCCAGTTATTTGATGATTGTTTTGACATGTTCGTTCCATGTTAGTTTGTCATCCAATTCCAGACCCAAGTATTTGACACATGTACTCCGCTGTAAAGGTAGATCATTAAATTTATCATTAAACTAGGATTAATGGGTGCTTTATTTTTCTGTTTAATTATCATGTATTTGGTTTTATCCACATTTATAGTAAGAGATCCATTATTGAGCCAGTTCGTGAAAATCTTCAAATCATTGTTTATTGTGATCTTTAAGGTATTCTCATCTGTTCCACTGTATATCAACAATGTGTCATCTGCGTAAATGAAGTATTTTTCACTAAGTCCTATGTATTGTAGATCGTTTATATACATCATGTAGAATAAAGGCCCCAGTATAGATCCCTGAGGGACTCCTATTGTGATTTCATTTCTCACGCTTGTTATATCAAAGTTTTTTGTCATCGCTGTTCTATCTTTGAGATAGTTTTCGACCAGGCTCAGCGTTACACCTCGAACTCCCATTCTTCTCATGGAATCCAATAATTTGTTGTGATTGACTGTGTCGAAAGCTTTCGATAGGTCTATAAAAATGGGAATGACATATTTTCCTGAGTCCAATTCTCTGTTAATATGTTGGATTGCATCCATAAGAGCAGCTGATGTGTTACTATTTTTTTGGATTTTATTGACAATCGTCAAAACCTCCGTTTATTTTAATATAATTTACAAAGCGTTTGTGTATTATTTTTTCAAAAATTTTACTGAATGTGCTTAGTAAGCTAATCGGTCTATAATTACCAGGTTCATCTTTCTTCCCCGATTTATATATAGGTATTATTTTGGCAATTTTCAAAATCTCTGGAAATTCACATTTATTGATACAATTATTTATTAATATTGTTAGTGGGTTAGCTAGAACGTTTTGCAATATTTTAATATCTCCTGATGTTATACCATCATATCCTGGTGCAGCACTGTCTTTGAGTTCTTTAATTACTTCAATAATTTCTTTCTCATTCGTTGGTGACATAAAAATACTGTTTTTTGGGGTTCTGATTTGTCTGTTATAAGCTTTAGGTTCCTTTTTGAGCATTTTAAATTTTTCGGTAAGTTTCGTACCAACTGTACAAAAATGTTCATTTAGTTCCTTCGCTATGTCTGGCCTATCTTTTATCTTTGATTGAGCCATTATCTGTCTTTAGTACATCAATTCCATTATTAGAATAAGACTTTGAATTACCAAATATTTCATTAATTACTCTCCAAAATTTCTTTCTGTCTCCATTAGCTTGTTTTATTTTTGAATTGACATGTTTTCTTTTTGCTTTTCTTATTTCATACCAAGTTATATTCTTTAACTCTTTGTATTGTTCTTTAATACTTTCTGAAGCATTGGGTTTCTTTTGAAGGCTATACATCATATTTCTCTTCTGAATCAGTTAAGTATTTGAGGAGTTATCCAGTCATTATTATTCCTGATTCGACACCTTTTTACTTTAGTCGCCATTATTTTGCTTTCTGTAATGACTCTCGTTAAGCTCTCAAAATCAAGAGTATCCTCATTTTCGAATCTATTTATTACTAAGTCAATAAAACAAACGCTATCAATATTTTTTTTCTCGACAATTTTCATTTTCTCTTTTGGTTTGCATAGATCGTTAATTAAAATGTTTATTATTTTATGGTCCAGGCCAGGCCAATCATCTAATTTAAGTGTGATTGAGTATCCAGTATTTTCTATAACATGATCTATAATACTATTGAAGAAACACGAATTTCTATAATGAAATAAACTTAATCATTCAACAATTAAAACAAGTTTAAATTGGTCTTCCATGCTTTGACGGGAAAATATGACCTGTATTCGTAAAATATAACAGAACTTTTTAAATTATAAATGGTATTACCTATCCTGAATTATATTATACATGATATGAAGATAGTACTTTAATTGATTCATGTGAGAATCTCACTTCTGCCGTTAAATTATAAATGATATTACCTATCCTGAATGTATTATACATGATACGAAGATAGTACATACTTTAATTGATTCATGTGAGAATCTCACTTCTGCCGTTAAATTATAAATGGTATTACCTATCCTGAATGTATTATACATGATACGAAGATAGTACATACTTTAATTGATTCATGTGAGAATCTCACTTCTGCCGTTAAATTATAAATGGTATTACCTATCCTGAATGTATTATACATGATACGAAGATAGTACATACTTTAATTGATTCATGTGAGAATCTCACTTCTGCCGTTAAATTATAAATGGTATTACCTATCCTGAATGTATTATACATGATACGAAGATAGTACATACTTTAATTGATTCATGTGAGAATCTCACTTCTGCCGTTAGCGACTTGGTGAAATAATTATATTACACTCAATGTGCGTAATAGCGATATACCCGTATAGTTGTATGAAAGAAAACATAGTTTAAAATATAAAATATGTAAATATAAGAACTTTACACTAGATATATATTAATAAAACACTAATTACAAATAATATTGTTAATTTAAGGAGCATCAATAATTTATTGATGGTAATGGTATTTTAAGTGAGTGGATGAGATTCTATTGAGAAGTGGTGATGTGATGTGATGATATTCCAGCGACCACTCCTATGTATACGAGTATTCCAACATTCTTGAACACCTGGTCATCTCAACACACACTTACAACGAGGATATCAAAGACAAATAAAATACTCACATTCAATATACCTTCAACTTGCTATCGTGAAATACATCGTAACCAAATAATATGTATTTCCCACTATTATAGTATCTACAGATCTACGAGTGTTCTCTACGTCTAATATCTAATTTACACTCAAGCGAGTATTTTCTACGTTAAGCTTTTATATAAAAACTTATGGAATCGTTATTGTTTTTAATAAATAACGCTATTTTAATAATGTATTAAAAATCAACTAAAAAGAGGGAAGATGTCTCTCTCGCTCAAAATCTACAGAAGAAGAATTATTAATTCAAACTAAGTTAGGTGTCTGTTTATTTTACATAAGTAGGTAATCATACATATTGAGAACCAAGGAATATCTCAAATGTTTTCCCATATTGATTTTTCTTATTAATTGTCCCTTATATTTTTATCAGGTGCCTTTCATTAGTAAAATGTGTGATTGCTATTATCGTAGTACACAGTATTTAATATCTCCATGATTCTTCTTAAATAGGTATGCACCCATCATATTGTTTCTATTTTATTTCTCTGAAGGCCATCCCCCAGAGTTATTTAGGCATCATATTATTGTTTATTCTATTTATAAACATCATCTCAAAAACATGCAATCGGTAATGACAGCACTTATGGCATCTTTAACAAGGCTTTTTCCATTGCAGAATAGATCATCATAATTTACCCTTAACTTTTCTTTATTCGGAACGATCTAGTCCCTATTCCAGCCTATTTTATTCACAGCGATCTCTTTATAACTTATCTAGTCCCTATTCCAGCCTATTTTATTCACAGCGATCTCTTTATAACTTATCTAGTCCCTATTCCAGCCTATTTTATTCACAGCGATCTCTTTATAACTTATCTAGTCCCTATTCCAGCCTATTTTATTCACAGCGATCTCTTTATAACATATCTAAAAATCATCTTAAAGTGCCATAATTTACTATTTTTTTTCAATCTTCATTTAACTTTTAACAAAACTTTATTTTAGGTTTCGATTCCATTAATCAGATACAAAATAAAGTTATGGTACAAGGCCACTACGAGAATAGTTGCCGGCATCACAAATACAACACATTATAATTATATAATAGAGGTAAATATGTATGTGAGTAAATACCTACTTAGATAGGTATTATTATCTAACATTTAAGAAAAAAGCTCTAACAGCAGACATCTGGCCGCCAACAAGAGACAACTCAAGATTCAACTAATTGTATTACTGACACTAATGGCCACTGAATAAATATTGATTTATCAATTATATTCAAAATCATCGTTGTCTATTTGACTGGCCATCAAACATGGATGTCAATGCTTATATTGGTTAAAAAAGTGTCAATATGAAAACACAAACAGTTAAGTATAGGCAGTGAAATTTCACAGAGCATTTGCAACACATCGATGGAATAATTCTTTCCGAAAATTAGAAATAACTCTGATGGAAACATGGAGGAAAATATTATACAACTTTAATTGGCGATGTAAATATTTAACCGAATTATTGTATGAATGATTTATTGTCAAAGTTTAAAATTAAAACAAATTAAAGTAAAAATAAAATATTTCGGATTCCACCGCCTACTTATTGAAGCCTTTCGCTTTGCATATTAAACGTTAAACAATATTAGTAAACTTTTATTTAATAATAAAGACAAATGAGAAGGTGAATGGAAGAGGCGTAGGTATAATATATTGCACATGGTGCAGCGATTGTATGGCCTGGTACATTGGTCCAACTGACAATTAATAAATGTATGTAGGATATCTAATCAGGCAAAAATTGTTAATGTCCAAATTCCTACACACTTACCATTATTAGATATAAGAATACCCCTTCTTAAAATTCTTTGTGTTCCATCCAACCCTTAGACTATAATATAATGTAGGTTAGTTTGTTCTATACTTAAGTAACTCTTACCCTGATGATGCCGCAAGGCGAAAATGCTTGGCAATTAGTATTAGAATTTAATTATTGTTAATTTATTAAATACTTAATTATACTTGAAAATCAACAGTGCTCTTAAGTATCCACTTCACTACACTGCAGTACGTGCAATTCAAATTTGTTTTTAGTACTAAATAACAAAACTTATAAAGGTATTCCTTTTCTTTAATTTTTAATTCTTATTTGCAATCCTTTCACACTATCTAATTTATTCAGTCGGGTTAGCTGGAAGAGGTTTCCAAGCAAACAATATGCCGCTGACTTTTATTATTTTATTTATATACAAATAAAGTGTATTGTTGGCATTATTTTTAATTTTTCAATGCATACTGTTAAAAACGTTTTTTGTGCATCGTACAAGAAACGTATACAATGTAATAATATACCTATAATGTATTTAATATGCACAATTCCATGATAATGTCAAGCTGAATATAATGAAATAAATATTCATTATTGAGAATATTAATTAAATAATATGATGGGTGACGTGATTGTTTCTAAGGCTTGTTCCATGTACATTGTACAATACCCTTTATGAGGGACATGTGTGGCATTTTCGAGATAACTCACGCTCTTTAGTGCGCATTGTAACTATAAGTACCTAAATATACAAATTGATGTATAAGTTTACCTCTATGTAACTTATTAGGTGGGTATAATAATATAATATGTCTAGGTATCTATTATACCTTCACTGAACATCGCATCGCATCGTTACATCGTGATTAGGTACAGGTAAACTTTGGCCCCACAACGTCTAGAATCTAGATGGAATGCATAAGAACAATGCGCACTTTGTTGTGTCAACATTTTTTATTTTATAAATAAATTTATCTAGAATGTGCACACTCATACAAATATATGCAAATATAATAAATAATATGTATTCACTCTTATACCTAGATTAATAAGTAAGAGTATTGTATTATGAATAAATAGGTATAACATATATTAATAGAGTTTCAACTGTATAGATACTTAAAAATATTTTGTGATAATATACCTACCTACTAATCTCTGTCTCGTATAATGTACCTACTACCTGTTTGCAAGGAATTAAAAACTACATTACATACATAGTTATTACAACCCAATGTATGTATGTAGTCGTTTAGATCTAAGTAATTATTAAATTAAAATCAATTTAAAAACACTGTATAATTTCCAAATTAAATTTATTCACCTCAAACGTTTTCGCCAAGGCTTCTACTTGGCATCCTCCTGATGATGCCAAGTAGAAGCCTTGGCGAAAACGTTTGAGGTGAATAAATTTAATTTGGAAATTATACAGTGTTTTTAAATTCATTTTAATTATAATGAATTTCCAAAGTGTTAACACAAAAACATTTGATTTATTTAATTATTAAATATTTAACTCAACCCCTTTTGAAATCTTAGATTCTTTAATCATCTATCCACCCCATGGTGTGATTAGTGTCATCTTTTTTTCATACAAATACTATATAGCTTCAGAGAAGAGAACGAGAAATGATAGGATAATATGTATGACTGTAATAATTTCAATATTTCAAATATGCAGGTAGGTATTTGAATGTAGACATAGTGTGTGAGATCTGATGGCATTTACTTAATAAAATATACAATATAATATAATGTAATAAATTATTAATTCTAACTTTTATGTTGTTTTAATGTACAAGATATTATAACAAAATATAATAATATCAAGTATAAATATACATTTATAAGATGATGGTCATATATTACAATAAAACCGGTAACACAATATGTGAACACCTGGCCAAACCCGAAAAAAAAATAATGTCTCGTAATGTACATATTATTGTAAATATATAGTAACAATATGATGATTATATTGTGTATATACCTATTTAAAATAATACATCTATAATGTAAGTAATTTGTGTAGGAGTCGAAATTAAGATATGACCCCATAATCTAAATGGAATCAAAAAATGTACATACATATTATCTATGTATCTTGATAATATAAGACGAAGCTTTCACGACCAGCTGGATCCAAATGTCGAAGTATCTTTGCGGTGTATCATCGGTGTAGATATTATTTAATTCAACTGTCCAGTTCCATAAGTCATCAAGTAGAAATGTCTTATATTCGAGAAATTTACATTTTTGAATTATCTTTGCGGTGTATCATCGGTGTAGATATTATTTAATTCAACTGTCCAGTTCCATAAGTCATCAAGTAGAAATGTCTTATATTCGAGAAATTTACATTTTTGAATTATCTTTGCGGTGTATCATCGGTGTAGATATTATTTAATTCAACTGTCCAGTTCCATAAGTCATCAAGTAGAAATGTCTTATATTCGAGAAATTTACATTTTTGAATTATCTTTTCGGTGTATCATCGGTGTAGATATTATTTAATTCAACTGTCCAGTTCCATAAGTCATCAAGTAGAAATGTCTTATATTCGAGAAATTTACATTTTTGAAATTAAAGTATGTTTATAAAATTATGCCTTAAAAACACAACAGAAATTGAAATATACAATTTATAATAATCACTCTGTTAAAGACATACATTGTCATTGTTCCGTTCAACTGTTAAAGAATTCGAAATATTTATTTGTGGAATTAAAAATAGGTATATTATTTTTTCCATAACTTAATATGTCACCAGCTTCGGAAGCAAATTGAAAACTGTACTCTTCACCGGCGCCCTTGAGACGGTCTAGGGACTGTTAAACGACGTCAAAACGAAATCATCCAGAATCGTCATCATTATTTAATATAAAAAGGAATTTGAGTATTTATAATATTATAATATTATAATTATTTGTTTGTGGGATGAGAAGAGTGGCGTTGATTGTGCGTATTACCAACTAATTAAATCAAACTTATCAACTTGTTGAGTTATATACACTGTATTGTTATGTAAATTTCATATTCTCTCTATCTTCAGTAGTTTCCTCAATTCTGGGGGCCGTAATCTCAGAATACCACCTCATAGATATCCCTGCGCCATCTTCTTCTGTTCTCAGCCAGGTACACCGAATTTTAAATTGACGGAGAATCTAATATGACAGTTTAATATCATATACCTACACTACACATCCGTATTTAATATACCTAGGTATATTAAATACGGATGCACTACATGTCGGGAGTATCCATGCACATAGGTATTTCCGTGCTCGTACAATATAATTATTTACTTATAAAACTTACAAGAGTAGACTGAAACCTGAACAAGTTAATAAAGCACTTTCATTAAACAAAAACCAAAAAACATTTTTTTATGTTTTTAATATGAATCACATGTGGTTAGGGGATTCGGTCCCGGGATCCCGGTCGTATTTTAGTCCCGAAAATCCCGGGATTTAATTTAAGAAATCCCGGGATTTTCGGGATTAATATAATTATACCTACAATAAGTCAAGAATTTGGACTCATTCGCATCAATAAATCACTGACAGCCGAAGCTTGTGTTAGTATCTCAAAAGAGCGCTATTCTGAGTTCGATATCTCACTAGATACGATAGTGTGGCAATAGTAACTGATGGTCCAAATTACAGTTGGAAAACTTGTTAATGCAAAGCACCTAGTTTGTTTTGCACACGGTATTCACTTAGCCGTTTGTGATTTATTGCATAGAAAAATATCTGCAAATGAACCTATCAGTGATGGTATTTTATTTATTTATTTATTTAACACATAAACGGCTATCACCTTTAATTGATGATTTGGATGATGATAATGAAGAACTGGACTCAGGATTAATCTATAAAATCGGTAATGGTGAGTTTGACCAATGACTGGAATATTAATGAAGTCGTAAAGAAAGTTCGTAGTAAACAGTGATTCTTGTTTTCAAAAAAGCATCTTTGAAGAATGATACTATGCTTCAAAACTTTATTGAAAAGGAACATGGAAGAGAGCTTAGTTTATTGTTTAACTGCAAATCGCGTTGGAATAGTCTCTTAACAATGCTTGAGCGATTTGATATTTTAAAAAATATCATCAAAAAATCACTCACCTACCTAATTCAAATAAATAATTCATTACCTGAGAGCCATTAGGACTTAAGTGCATTTTTGACAAAAATGCCAAAGTTACGAAAAAAGCGAAAATAACACATTAGTCGTGAGTCTTAAGTACAGAAATGCTTAGGGTCTATACCTACTATAGGGTCTATGTAATAAGCTGTGTATACTATATACAGCTTATTACTAGTAAAATGTTGAGATTTTTTCGATTAAAAAATTTAATTCGAAAATGACATTTTAGTACTTAAGACTAAATGGCTCTCAGGTACAGAATTCATAAAGTCTCTGGTCAATTTAATTTAAAAATACGAGTTTAAACATTGATCCTTGTAGTGTGTATTTTTTTTTGTTATGGTTAAGCTTAATATGTCTAACTAAGTTGATTTAAAAAAAATATTCCAAAATAGTACCTACATACTCGTAAAAACAAACATAAAAACAACATTATAGAATATATTGCCCCACTAAACTAAAACTGTTCTGGGTTAAAACTATGAAATAAATACAAATACAAGAATACAATTTAAAAATATAAAAAATTAAATTGTTAGTTTTATAGATTAAGAATTTTATTAAAAGTTAATATATACATTCTGAATAATTGAACACATGCATATAAATTCACAAATAAAAATTTGAAATCCCCAAACAGCAATAGTATTGCTGGTACAAGGGACCAATTATTGTAAACTGTGCCTGTTTACAATATGTAGGTTCTTTTTAATAACGAACACTGATTTTATATTAACACAAATATATATATTCAATAGGTATATCCTAATAAATCCTATTTATAATGTCGAACACAACTTGCGAACCAATGCAAGTCAAGGTCGTATCTATAAATATTCAGAATTCAGAAAGAAAGAAATTAACTTTAATAAAATTCTTAATCTTAACTTTAATAAAAAAATAATAAAATTCTTAATCTTTATAAATCATAAGTGCCTTGTTTGTTTATTTTAGAAGATGTTTAAAGTATAATTTTGTTTAACCGACTTTTTGCAGATTCAAAACTTAAATTCATTGCCAGATAAATAAAAAAATAACTGCATTTAACATGGTTTACTGACTTTTTGTTACCACTTTACATTACCAATACAATCCCGGGACTAGTCTCGGGATCCCGGGATCAACTGTAGATAATCCCGAAATCCCGGGATTAGAAAAAAGGGTCGGGATCGAATCCCCTACATGTGGTAGTATAGCAGCACGTGCTCCAACTAATAATACCTAAATATATTGTAGAAAAGAAGAAATGATACATCCTGATCTATCGGCTACACCCAGTAACCAACCACCTGGCAATGCACAGGTGGTCTATTGAGTTTACGCATAGCTCAAGAATATCCGTTGTAACGGATGAGCATCGGATGAGTAATCTGATATATCATCACTGATACAAGAATCCATATCCATGGCAGGTAAGTAAAGGCAGACCCACGCGTTCCCTTTTATAAAACTGCGGGCGACCTCAACAGCAGATGCATCCAGATACAGATAACAATATTGCATGATATCATTTCGATATTAGGTAAAGTAAAATGTCATGTTTTTCTCTTGTTTATCCCTTATTATGAATCTTGTAAGATAATATCGACACCATCAAAACTAATAGTCAATAATAATTTATGTATTGCATAGGTATATTCTGCCACGTCATGAACAAAAATGATAGGTGTTCCTATGATAACGAATCGGCTAAGGCTGGCTTAAGCGCTATATACCATGGCAACGTTCACCAATTCCGCCTATCTCTCTTATGCTTTTCTCATTTTAATCATTTTGAACACCACATAACGGGTATTGAAAATCTATTCACGCTGTTCAAACGGCTGACTATATTTTGGATTCCTGGCGATATTCGTCCAATGGGAACACACTTTAGGGTAAGAATGCCACTCTGTGCACAAATTAATTAATTGATATATTTCAATAGCCCATAAGGTTTTCATACAAAATAAAAAACAATCGGAGACATAAAGTATTAATAGTGAAGTAAAACAATGGTTATTATCAGTGAGTTAGAAACTGGAATAATACACTAATCAATGAGAAAACAAAGCTATTGAATGTTAAACAAACTAATTAAATTCTCTTTTTTTTTTGCTTCTCTTATGGTAGATATTTTAAATAAGATAATAGTGGACTAAATGAAAATATATATTCTTCTTGGTTCATTTTATGGCAATGCACCCACAATCGAGTGAATCATGCTTAGATTTCACAATAAAATGCATTTCGCAAAACATAATTAGGTTGCAATATACGGCAAAGTACTCAGTATTGAATGATATAAATATACCTATATATTATTATGTGTTCTATAAGATTATTCGATGTTTCTTTCAGCGTGCAAATTGAAATCATGTACGGATTGACGAATATTTTGATTAATATTGTACGAACCAGTAGGTACACGCTGGAAATGAAGAACTAGCTCATGCAATGACTACAAAACACTTGATCTTGCAAAAGATGTGTAAATATTATTATAAGTCTTTTGTTTAATATATCTGCCGTGAGTTGCCATAATACCTACTGTTTATTAGATATTATTATTTACGGAAAGTGTAGGCTGGTATGTACATAGATAATGAAATAACTCTGGATAGTATTTAGGTGATGTATAAACATTATTTTATGTGTATAAGCCATCTATTCAATGGGATATTCGTGAACCAGATAATAAGTATTCCTATCAAATTGGACAATTGAAAAAATTGATAATGAATTATAGGGTGGTAAGAGCTCGAGGCGCTCGTGTTCTTGTGAGGTCTATAAAGCCATTAGACGGCTGAGGGCCAGGAATGTTATAAATTATTATGTTGATTCATTACTCATTTAGTTTATTTCAGGGTTGTCTTATAATATTTATTTTGTATTATTAATGTCCCTTACAGGTATTTTTTAATAATTTTTATAGCAATTAAATACTTACACCTATTTTAATTATTTTATTTTTCTTCACCGTAAATTTGTTAACATTAATGTTGATAAAACTCTCATAAAAAACTCTGTACTAACATCCCGGATTTATTTTTATTATTTCAGAACTTTGATCGATTATTTCCAAGTAAAATATGAAAAATGAAAACATTATTTCAAAATAGAAATAAGTAAACATGTCTCACCCTCGAAATATTGCGATGCTATCAATGATTCCTTGTCATACATGTTTGAATGAATACATGAAAACTTAATGTGAAAATTCTGAAATATTTTACTGGATTTTTTTCCTTGATATTAAATTTTCTGTATTTTAATGTAGTGATGCATATGACGCTCTCAATATACTCGTACATTATCACTAGAAATAAGTGGAAGTATGACACAGTGTCTATTTACTAAGATCAATATAGTACACAATATATGTATGAAATACAGATATAATAATAATGCTCCATTATCTAAACAAGATATCTGGAAAAACTAATCCACAATTAAGTAGAAATAAGTCATTGCGTCAAGTATGAGCAGAATATTAAAATAATATAAGATATCTCTTTCGTCATTTTGTTCTCAAGGGGAATTTAATAGGCAAAAGAATGGATGAATGGAAAAGCAGTTGTGGGTAACCCTATTATATGAGCCCAATATACTGACCGGTGCGGTGTATTACTATTGACTATATATATGTGTGTGTGTGTGTGTGTGTGTGTGTGTGAGGGTGTGTGTGTGTGTGTGTGTGTGTGTGTGTGTGTGTGTGTGTGTGTGTGTGTGTGTGTGTGTGTGTGTGTGTGTGTGTGTGTGTGTGTGTGTGTGTGTGTGTGTGTGAGTGTGTGTATATAGGTATGCATTAGGTAGATACCTACTATAATGTTGAATGTGCTGTCTGTGGGTACAGCATACCCAATACCCATCTTGAGTAGCTTTCTAATACAGGGAGAGAAAATGATGATCACGAGTTTCGTAATTGATGGACATAAAAAACGTTACTTGAGCCTATATAAATAAACAATCAAAAGTTATTATAAGCTTCAAACCCGCACTATTGGTATGAACATCACTGGGATATGGAAATAGGTTTATTTACCTATACAGTGTACAATGTACATGCACCGTACTCTATACCTACCCGTATAGAGTACGTACAATCCTTGTGCAATAAATGCCCGATACCAGAATCCCGTTATAAATAAATTTATTTATTTATTAAATCAGGATTTTGACTTTTACAGCACTATATCAGTTTACAATATAATTTCTTTATATTTCTAAATTATATTAAAACCGTAAATACAACATAATTTATATAATATGGAATCTAGATACAAATAAATTGTACATTTATAGACAGGTAAGGTACCCATTACACTGTTATACACTGTTACTGATTGTACCTAATTAAAAATATCAAATAGGTAGAAATTTATTTAAATACAGTTGGTAGGCAATTTTTAGTTAATAATATATGGGTATTATTGGTACCTATGTAAAATATAAGCATGGACCTAAATAGAGTAATGGACAGACACTTTGGTAAATATTTTGTAGCTGCGCGGGGAGGGGAACGGCGGGCATTTTGTATGAAAAAACTTCTGCCCGTTGCGTAGCATTTGCATGTTGTTTGGAAAATATTTCAAGTTTTCACACGTCAGTTGAATTTTTCATTTCGGTTTTATATCTGAAAGCATAGGAATTATTATTAATATGGTGATGTGTGCTGCTTTTGGTTGTGGTAATAATTCCAGCAGATGTAAACTTACGCAGGAAACAGGATTGTCATATTTTCGGTAAGTTGTTTTGTATTATATATTTTATATTTATATATATTGCAATTTTAAAGTCGTTTATCATAATTCATAAACTTCACCTGTGGCAATTTCATATTCGGATTATAATTTTTCCCTTCGAAGGAGGAGAATGGAGCCCTTCAAAATGAAATAAATGATCATGATAATGTTATCTACCTACATACATCCATGAATATAAGAGTTAGTACCTATCTAAAATACACTATAATATAATATGTGCCTTTATACAGTAAAGAGAATACTCAGCTGTTTGTTTCAAAGTCAAAATGTTTTTATTTTGCGTGAAAGACTACATGCTAAACAATTAAGAATGAATCGGTCGTATACACGATATGTGCGTACTATGTATGTCT
>OX388312.1:13682188-13870197 GCA_947579605.1 Athripsodes cinereus | reverse complement strand
ATACCTTATGCGTCTGAGTAATTATCACTTTTTTCTATTGCGTATTTATTTCAAATTGAATTTAAACTGTGATAGGTTCTGAAATTATATTTCTCAATAACACCGACAGGTAGAGGAAAATCTATACTACACGCTCGCGTAAAAAACTTGAAAACGACCATATATATGACATTGCCTTTATTTATTTCTTTATGCAATAAACGGCTGAAACAGCCTTTACAAATATAATAAAAAATAAAAAAAACAGTGAAGTCAAAACAATGCATATCAGATAATGAAAACAATATAAAAATAACATATTACCAAATAATTTTAATAAGGTAAGTACAAGTAACAACGGTTCTAAACAAAAGCATATAAACATTAATATCCTGGAGATAAATACAGAAGTCAGGATATTGATGACAGCCTTCAAATAAATTACATTTAATGCGTCAGACACCGAATATTATGTTACAAGTAATATCACGCCAACCTTGGGACTTGCGTATTGCGACGTTGCCAAATCTTCGGAATGCTTAAAGATATAAAAGTAAATAAAATATACATTGCGGACGCCGTAATATCGTGTGTATGAAAATGATATACGCTAAAAATATACACCCCGTATATAAGGGGGCGCCTCTTCAGAAAAATGTTCGAACCCTCAATATACGAAAATCGTATATAATTTTCAAAAATCCGTCTTAAGGAGTCCCTCTAAAAATAGCAAAAACTATATAAGCACTGTATAGGGGGTGGTTTAACGTAGTAAAAATTAGGGCGTCCATATACGGACGCCCTAATTCAAAAGACGCTCTAATGATAGCAAATCAACAATGTATGGGTCCCGTAAAGGTAGTGGGATGTATATATATATATATATATATATATATATATATATATATATGTGAGATGTAACACGATAGGTATGATTTTAACATGAAGCTAAGCATCACTTGCAGAGTAGAGAGAAAGTATTAGGTGTCCCGACGCTTACGAATCGGCTCTGGCAGAGCCTTGCTTAGCTTCATGTTAAAATCATACCTATCGTGTTACATCTCACATATAATTCACATACGTAAGTGCAAATAACCAGTTTAATACGAAAATCAAAGCATTCGCATATATATATATATATATATATATATATATGATGTATTTTTTCGATAGGTATGAACCAAATCACAATCTATGCATCACTTGCAGGGTAGAGAAGAGAGTATAAGGTGTTCCGATGCTTACGAATCGGCTTTGGCTGGCTTAAGCGCTTTATACCATGGCAACGTTCACCAATTCCACCTTTTTCTCCCTTATGCTTCTCTCATATCAATCTTTTCGTAAGCAACCGATTCGTAAGCATCGGAACACCTTATACTCTCTTCTCTACCCTGCAAGTGATGCATAGATTGTGATTTGGTTCATACCTATCGAAAAAATACATCATATCAACACTTTCGTAGGTGTAAAAATTCCATGTTATACGAATAAAAATCACTTCGCATATATATATATATATATAGTATGTTGTGAAAATTGTATTGTACGTACGTAAGAGTAGGTCGGTAGCCTGATGGTTGAGTCTCGGAATTTCAATCGGAAGACCCGGGTTCGATTCTACCAGCTGTGAGTTACTCAACCTCTACGACACGACCATATAGTGCTTAGGTACTACTTGGGTGTCTGGGTGAATTTAGGTTTATTCAAAATCTGGATTCATCTTTTTTTGGAAAAAAAAAAAAAAACATATTTTACTCATGACTTATTTTGTGAAATCTTTTTCATTCCATTACTAATTTTGAGATAAAATCAATGTTCATCATTTAACATCCTTAGCGGGTTTCTCTTCAAATAGTGGAGTATTTTTTTTAGTATTGTTGAAAAATGAATTGTAATATTCTCGGAATGATGAGGATTCATTCATTTATATAGAAGACAATGTAAATGAACAATGTATAAAATGTTATCTATTTTACGTGATATCATACCCCGGCAATCCCGGCATCTGTTATCTCAAACCGTTTCGTTCTCGTACTATATATATGTATGTAGTTATGAATGGAGAGAAGTGAGGACAACCTGCATGTTAATTGCATACTGAAGATATAAAGTTGTTTTCATGCTTTAAGAAATACATTAAGTACATAAATATTAATAAAGTCAATAAATTTCTAGGTCATACTATTCTAACTGAATTACTGAATTTAATAAAAAAAAAAAAAGTTAATTTTTTAAGATAAAATTTTAATTTTTCGAATGTTTCGTGATGAACACATTCCATATTTATTATTTTATAAAATGATTATAAAATTTTAGGTTGTTTACTCTTCATTAATAAGTCATAATCTGTTTTGTGGTGGGTTTATAATGTGTCATGAGTTTGAATAAGAAAAATATCAGTTTGCAGTACCTTACTGTGTATTTAAAAAAAGCAAATAGGTACTAAACCCAACCGTATCCGTATGTTATCTATTTATCTGTGGGTACTCTTACAAGTGAGGTAGCATTCTAGAGATAAACTCGCCCTCTGTACATTGAATTGTATAACTGATATTTTTATGATAATTTGTATTGATTTGAAATATTGTAACCAATGTACAGTGAAGAATATAATAAATAAATCAATATATACGAGGGCGGTCCGATAAGTACTTAGCCTCTCCGCCCGGTGGCATCACTATCACAAGAAAAATATACCATCGTGTAGTGCATTCTTGTAGACAGCTACTATCAAAATTTCAGCCGAATTGGACTTATGGTTTTGTTTTGACCGCGTGTGGAAGCGGGCGGGTCCACGGATTTTCGAAAAATGGAAAAAGAGCAATATCGGTCGGTGATTCGATTCTTGTTTTTGGAAGGGAAATCGCGCAGCGAAATCAAAGACCGCTTGGGTGCTGTGTACGGTGACTCTTGTTCTTTGATAACGATCGTCAAAAATTGGTTTAAGAGTTTCGACATGGTCGTACGTCGGTTTTTGACGAGTCACGCCCAGGTGCCCCGAAAACGGTTACCTCGGAGGATAACGTGTCAAAAATCCACGATGTCGTAATGGCAGATCGCCGATTTAAGGTGCGTAAGATAGCTAAGATAATAGGCATCTCAAAAGACCAAATGGATTATACTATTCATGAAATTTTGGATATGAGAAAGCTGTTGGCACAATGGGTGCCGCGTTTTGTCACTCCGGACAACAAGCGCAACCGTGAGACTATTTCAGAGCAGTTTTTGACGCTATTTAAGAGCAATCCGAAGGAGTTTCTGCATCGTTTCGAAGCCATTGACAAAACATAGATCCACTGGTCCATTCCAATGACCAAGGAACAGTCGAAACAGTGAATTTTAGCCGGCGAACGTGCTCCAAAGAAGGCGAAGACTGTCCTATCGACCGGAAAGGTGATAGTCACCGTTTTCTGGGATTTGCAAAGTGTGATCTACATCGACTGCCTGGAGAAAGGTAAAACGATCACAAGGCTCTACTATGCCAAATTATTGGGCGGATTCGATGCCGAATTGTAGAAAAAACGGCCCCATTCGACGAAGAAAAAGTGATCTTCCACCGTGACAATGCACCGGCTCACACCTCCGTTGTCGCCACGGCCAAATTGGTCGAATAGGGCTACAGACTGCTACTCTTTCCACCGTAATCTCTAGATTTGGCTCCGTGCGACTTCTTTTTGTTTCCAAACTTGAAAAAGTCAGTCGCTGGGTGGAAATTTGAGTCGAATGAGGAGGTCATCGCCGCCACGGAAGCCTACTTTGTAGAACTCGAGAAAACGTATTTTTTAGACGGGTTAAAGAAGTTGGAGAATCGCTGATTCAAGTGTATCGAGCTAAAAGAAGACTATGTTGAAAAATAAATCACCACTTTTCCAAAATTTTAATTTTTTCTTATGTAGGCTAAGTACGTATCGGACCGCCCTCGTATATATATATATCAAAACCAATCAGAAACCTCGATTGGAGAACCATGTCTACACAATGCAACATTGTGTAAAATCTAATCGGAAGAAGTGAAAAAAGGTGTCCCAACGCTTAGGAATTGGCTCAAGGCTGGCTTAAGTGATCACTTTCGGTGTCCATGGACAACGTTCACCAATTCCACCATTCTCACTGTCACGATGTAAGGTCCACCAAATAAAATAATAAATTACTTCAATCACAATGACATTAAATAAATATTCAAATAATTTATACTAAATTGTTTTAGGAATTGTCTCGCTGGTTGTTGTTGACTTAGGAACCAGGTAGGTGATAAATATAATATAATAATATCATTCAACAAAAAAATAATAATAATATAGGTAGATACTAGACATGATGATAATTTACGTCGTTAGAGGCAGTTGAGATGTTTATCAGACCAGAAATGTGTATAAGTGAATATGTTAAGATCACTTTTGAACATTTTTTTCAACCTTATCACCCTCGAACAATCACTGATAACATCATTATACTCATAATAATTACATTTAACTACTAATTTTATACAAGTATTCCTACACGGCTACTTAATTGATTGTAAACAATCTCGTGACTATGTGATTAAGGTGTGGTATGTAGAGAATTAGATGCACTAGATTTTTTGATATAAAAATATTTTCATAGGTATATTGTTTACCATGCGTTGATTAAAAACAATAAAACACAATGTTTATAATAAGAGAAATACATTAAATCTACCTAATTAATATAAAAGAATGAGTTTATCGTAAAGGCGAGATTTTTCACAGTCAACCAATTTTGAGAATTAATAACCTAAATATTGAGAACTAATTTTATAACTCAAGTTGAATAATAAGAGACTCATTTGAAATAATATTGAAAACCTAAAGACCTTCTAAAAAATATTAAAGGCGGAAAACTGCATAACTAAATTAAAGATGATGAATGGCAAGCTGGTTGATGATTTGATGACAGTCTCAGACTTTAACAACTTTAACAACTCATCTGGCACCCAAATTCAACTTTTTTTCTCGGAAGATATGATGTTGGGTACAAAACGTCAAAGACTGAACGGGAATTTAGAGAGCTTTTCTGACGTCAGACATTCAATTGAACTGAAGTAATAATATCCATCGTCCGAATGACTTAACACATACAAGAAGAAGAATAATAAATATTATTCAAATTGCGGGAGAGTTCATTAAAATTACATGGTGTGTGTGTGTGTAGGACGTTTCTAGTAGTTACGTACTTGGATATGAGTACCAGATCCTACAAGTCTATACAAGACTTCTCCACACACACAATTAGTTAGCGTCACTCTCTTATCTTTGTAGAATTCCTTCAAACAACTTAATTGATCAATCCAAAATAGCTTATTCATGTTTATTGTTTTTACGATGGGCTATGGAATGCATCCTACTGATATAATATATTATTTCCTTTGACTGCACATTCCTTTCATTCAACGCTACCCAGTAGGTATCTAGGTAGGTACCTATCTACCTATACCTCCCTACCTTTATTCTATACCTAACATGCCCACTCTTTTTGTTTATGAAATACCCACAATATTATATTTTCATATTATTGTATTTGATTAAGGTCATAATAAAAATATTGAATACACACGCATAGGTACATAATATAAAAATATATGTAAAGAAAACCACCTACCTACTCATAGGAGTGATTTCCTTTAGTTTATTTATTTGAATTTAGAATTTTTGTTTTGACAGTTGGTAAAGTAATTTTGTTTGTAATTTTGTGTTAGTTTTGAAAGACCTGAAATAAAGACTTTAAATGCATTGATATAACACTAGATATGACAGGTAGAACAAATAAATTGTCGGATGCAACTGCGGCGGGCCGCCACAGTTTAGCCGTACCATGGTTCAGTCGATATTTATATATCATTGGGTACCTGACGTGTCCAGAGCTGAAAATATGCCAAATTGTGCGCTTAAATCCTGTACAAATCGATCTGTAAAGGTAAAAAAAAAGTGATGGAGTGACATTTCACCGATAAGTAGAATTTATTGATCATATTTATATAATTAATTTAAGCATTTTAAATTTTTAAATCAAATTTATAAAATTCACACCATTTAAAAATATTCAAAATAATTTGAATTCTTTCTATCTCTTTCACTCCTTGCTGTTGTAATGTAGTGTGAGTGGTAAAGAAAAACTTATATAAGGTCAACCGGGGCTTTTGCGTCTACGGGGTGAATGCGTCTATTAAAATTATCAGATGAAAGATTTATTCCAGAACTACTAAAGCCATCTCATGATAATCTTTAGTAGGTACTAAAACTGGAAGCTTAGTCACCGTATACTTACTGTATTTGACAGTTTTTATTCTTTATAATACGCCATCTTAATTTTGGCACATTGTTTGGATTCTTCGTTAGTGACACATCAACTTTTCAATCCATTATAATCTCAGGTTTTTTGCAGAAAATCGATATTATATAACTGTAATTAGTTGTTTTATTTATTGAACATTGTTTTTTATTAATTATTTTATGTGATTAGCTTGATATTTTATGGCAGCATGCATTTAAAAAAGTTAAGGCTAGGATTTCATTTTGGGGTTATTGCGTCTGTCTTATAGGGGTTATTGCAACTAGTGTAACGCAATAACCCCATATAAGGGATCCTAAACATTTTAATTAAGTGTTCGTTTTATATATGTTTTCTATTTATATTATGTATTTTTTAAATTAAAGTAATCTATTGCAGGTTTTCCAAAACGGTGCGTAATTACCCAGACGAGGGAATCTTTTCTTTAAATAAAACTTAAAGTGTTTAATATTCAATAATATTTTTTATTTTATACCCAGTGAAAATAATTATTCGTATTTTTATGTTCTTTCGTAATAATTGATTGTTCTTGTTTTAATAAAAATAATAAATACCCGATATTTAATATTGTTTTATTTTTAATCAATCCAATGAACTATTATGACATATGAACCTATGACAGCAAAATTGTTTGTCTCCCCTGAAATTTTGTATGGGGTATTTGCGTCTATGTATACTAGACGCTATAGCCCCGTATTTTTTTATTTGCTCGATTTGGTAAAACCTTGCACGGAATCAGATGTAAGAGATAATAATAAACAATAAAATTATGAATGTAATGGAATGAATGGTCAAATATTGCTTGTAGCTTTGCCAGTTACATGATACAACCGAAAGATGCAATAACCCCAACTGGGGTTATAGCGACTGAAAATCTCAACTTTCAAAAAAATCATTATTTTTACCCAAAAATTGTGTACAACATAATATGATGACATCATAATATTAATCCTATAAAACATGGGGTCTTGTATTATTACTCACAGTTTAATATGTCAAAAAGAAAAAATATTATAATCAACTGAAAATGGGCTTAATAGAATTGTGACGCAATAGCCCCGGTTGACCTTACCTATATTATTATTTACGCTGTAGTCAAGTCTACCAAAAGTACCTAAGCCGAAATACACAGTACATAATTGGAATGTATATCTATCTCTCCCACTCACGTTGTAATGGAAGGCGTGTAAACAAGAAGATATATTAACATTAAACACTATTTCTAAATATTGTTTATATATTAAAATAATAAATAATGTATAGGGTTAAGGGTTGTCACTACAACGAAAAATATTTGTTTGGCTTTTTTATGAAAACGTTAAATAATGTACGAAAACTAATTTTAGTTTTTGAAATCATGCTGATCTGTTAATTAATGAAAAAACGTATAATTGTAGATTTCCGTGTCCATCTCATATAAGAGAGAAAAGTGGGTATAATTTGTCCAAGACGACCGCAAGGACATTCCTGGCTACCAAATAATCATACTACTATAATATGTTCTCATCAATTTAAAGAAGATGACTTCTACGATACAAAAAAAGGAAAATGTTTCTTGAAAAAGACAGGAAAGTGGTGGAATAAAATTGATGTCTCAACATAACTCTTTTATCTTGTAGGTAATATTATTTTTTGTAAAAGGCTATTGCTGTATATTAATTAAATAAAAAAAATATACCTCTATCTTTTATTTTGTTTAATTGTGTATACTTACTTTAACCATCATATTATTATTATTTGTTTTATATTATTAGGTAGTTGTTAGGTAGTTGGTTGTGAGACATGGACCATCAGCAAGAGTGAAAGCGGACGGTTGGCGGCCTTTGAAATGTGGTGCTACAGACGCATGCTTAAGATCCATTGGTCGGAGCACATCGAAAACGAAGAAGTATTAACCAGGGTAGGCGAAAAAAGGCAACTCCTTAAGAGAATCAGCCAACAACGAGCTAACTGGATTGGCCACAACATCAGGCACCCAGGACTACTCATAGCCATCGCGGAGGGTAAGACCGAGGGAACAAATGGCAGAGGCCGACCAAGAGACGCATATATGGACCAACTGAAGAGTGATATGAACTGTGGCTCATACGTAGAGCTGAAAAGACTGGCTGAGAATAGAGACGAATGGAGAAGAAAAACCAAACTCGTTGCAGACCAATCCAATGGATTGTAACTCATTATATATAGGTAGTTGCTAAATTATTTTGCCTTGCACTCATGCTAATGTGTATGTGTAGGTACTTTTATAATATATTTTTCTCTGATTATTATTGTTTTTATTGTATATTATGTCAAAGGCCTATATAGCCGTTCATTGTTTAAATAAATAAATATATAAATACATATTATTTTTCGGAAGTATTCACAACCCTGTTCAACAAAAAGTTAGATGCATTCGATTTTGCGACACAAATTTTGTTCGTCTTGAATAAATTTTTTTTATATTATTAGGTAGTTGTTAGGTAGTTGGTTGTGAGACATGGACCATCAGCAAGAGTGAAAGCGGACGGTTGGCGGCCTTTGAAATGTGGTGCTACAGACGCATGCTTAAGATCCATTGGTCGGAGCACATCGAAAACGAAGAAGTATTAACCAGGGTAGGCGAAAAAAGGCAACTCCTTAAGAGAATCAGCCAACAACGAGCTAACTGGATTGGCCACAACATCAGGCACCCAGGACTACTCATCGCCATCGCGGAGGGTAAGACCGAGGGAACAAATGGCAGAGGCCGACCAAGAGACGCATATATGGACCAACTGAAGAGGGACATGAACTGTGGCTCATACGTAGAGCTTAAAAGACTGGCTGAGAATAGGGAGGAATGGAGAAAAAAAACCAAACTCGTTGCAGACCAATCCTATGGATTGTAACTAAATATATATATACGATGCACTTTTGCATATTTGGAAAGCACACTACTAACAGGGTGTCACATTTTTTAAGATTTAAAATATAGAGTAAGTAATAATAAAAGAAATAGGCAATTATTAAAAAACTTTTTAACATTAGGTATATTTTTTTATATGTACCTATGAATGTATCAGGTTCAAATAAATTTTATTATTATCAAAAATGCACACGTACTCAAAATGGATAAAAATCTTTTCCAGAAATGAACGTAAAAAATATGGGCTAACAAAGTCCCAATATTCTGTTAATGTTTACGTCCCATTTGAAAATATTTAGATCAAGTCTTTCAAATCTCGTAAAATATTTTATCGCGTAAGTTTTGTTTAACCGTATTCAATTTTGAAATCAATTTTAATTTGGTTTCTGAATATTGAATAAAACAAAAAAAATATTTAAGGATTAATTAGAGTTTTAAGCTAATATAATATTATAATAGGGATTACACTTATTTAAAATATTGATTGGTTTACTTACTTAATTACTTATGGAGCCCTTGCTGCATAAAGTCGTGCACGTGGACGGAGCCTTTATGCGGCAGTGGGTGCCCCCCGTGGGTCTTGAACCAATTCTGACCAGCCAGCTCTTCCTGTCAGCGGCAATGCTTTTTGCATCCTCGGGCTTCAGTCGTCTGTGGAGAAGGTCGGATTCAATGTTTTTAATTTTAATTGATTGGTTTGCTTAACTATTTAAGTTTTTTTATGTAATTTACTTCAAAAATACTTACAGTATAATTATATACCTTTATAATTATATTCTATTATTCTCAAAGACATCCTTTCGTTTGCGAGTGAAATGAATCTTATAAGTTATATAATATACCTAGTATTTAACCCTTAACTGGACACCAGCTTTCTACTTATCAAAGTTAACCGATTTATAGCAAAATAAGCATAGTTTGGGAAAAGGATAAGAAAACATTTTTTCTTTATTATATAAAACCTTTATTCACTAAATACAATCATGTGGGAAATATTTTCCTTCTGTCCAATACTAACATTTAGCGCATAGGTAATTGTGGGAAATATATTCCTACTGTTCATTCTCGTTCTTCACATGTTTGATGGTAAATATATAAAACTACAGCATATTCTTATTCAAGAACTTAAGTATGGAAATAAATTAAACATTCGATACTTATTGATATTTGGCATGTTTTAGAAATGTACTTTGATTTGAATTCTTTAGCTCTTGTACTGCAAAACCCACATCTTCTGAATTTCAAATTGTTTATAGGCATGTGAATGCTCACATTACTAAGACGTATTTCATCGGGAACACCATATTTTCCTCCTTTCTTATTCAAAAACACTGATGAAACTCTTTTCCTCGATGTAAATCTGTTTATTAGTTGGCAACCAAGACGAAGCCTAAAATCTCGATGAGAATTTTTCGCGAAACATGTTGATGTCGATAAATAATATAAGCACATCTTGTGTGGACAAATTTATTAGTGTAGAAATTCAATCGGATAAGTGGAAGTCCCGAGACATCTGAGCTATCTGGGTGGATGGTGAGTCTCCTTCAATGCTTCAAGCAAAAACAAAAAGAGTCTTTGCCAACACTTATAAGATTTTCTTCCTAATGGATAAGATGACATGTAATTATCCAATTGGTTATTTACATCTGTAGAAACAGCACGATTTTCGTCTTCTACAAAAAATCTTCTTCATCTGAAGATGACATCAATATCAATATTAACTTTTATCTGAAAATAAAACAATAATAAAATCTTTGATTCGAAAAAATAATAATTTCTAAATGTATGTCAATTTTTGTGGGAATATATTTCCCACATAATCTATGAAAGGCAAGTCAGTACTGGACAGTAGGAAAATATTTCCCACATATTTTGAAGTGCCGTAAAATCAATTTTTTTCTCTTTTATCCATATTTTTATATAAGATTGCTTACATAAATAGATAATAATTAATATAATAAAATAAAAACCAACTTACCGGATTTTCCCACGATAAAATGATAAAAAATGTTCACGAAGTACCCTAAAACACAAACCACGCTGACAGAATGTAACAACACAGAATTTCAAAATGTGATACTGGCTACTATCATGTTCTTACGGAAGTTTTTTTGCAGTTGCAGTGTTGATTACTCTGTTTCCCATATATATTTGACATATTGAGGGAATCATTCGCTTACTGTGCAATGAAAACAAGTAAAATATCATGTGGGAAATATATTCCTTCTGTGCAGTTAAGGGCCTATTACGATTATGTAGTTATATTGTACAGTTATATTGATTATAACAAATACACAAAAAATATTTTTTTTGCCACTCCTGTAACCGTACTATAAATAAATATTAGTTTTCTAAAAAAATACAAGTAATAAAATAAATTATACACTTAATATTCTTCCTCTCCAGACAGAAATATTTATTCAAATTTAATTACAATTACAGTAACTTGACAGACAGTATACGCAAAGGTACAACAATCAAAATTTGATAACATAGTTGAAACACTCGACTCCTAGTTAGAAAATATGGCTCCATATAAGATTTAAATATTATTGAAGCTACATAGATTGTATTTTTCATGCAATTTTGTCAAAAAATTGTTAAATCATTTAAGCACAGCACTTTAGAGCCATATAATATAAAACTACAGAAGGTTGAAAGAGGAGTGAATCACAGAAATGCTATTTTTTATCAGTTACCACGTCCCTGATTCATTTACAAACATAACATAATAATTATCCCTTACTATGTACCTACTAACAATGTACATATGTAATTCATGGATACAAAATTGATGCATTCTTATAAAACAATCGTAAAAATAAAAAACTTCTTCCTATTGACACAAAAAAAACTTCTCGTCCAATCCTTAATTCATCCTATATTTGATTATGCAGATGTATGCTACTTAGATCTCTCAGTTTAGGCGCTGAATAAGCTGGAACGTCTTCAGAATTCATGTATTCGGTATATCTTTGGTCTAAAAAAGCGTGATCACATTTCTGAATTCCGGCAGCGCCTTGGCTGGAAGACAATAGCCCAGCGTAGAGATGTTCATATTCTCTCTCTTCTTTACAAAATTCTCTTCGATCCAGTCGCACCCTCTTATCTAAAGGAAAGATTTGTCTTCTTGCAATCACATGGTTTATCACTTCGTTCAGCTACAAATAATTTTCTATCCATCCCACCTCACCATTCTAGTTTTTATACGGATTCATTTACTGTTCATGGTGCGAGGCTTTGGAACAGACTCCCACATAAGGTTCGTACTTCTTCTACATTATATTCATTTCGTAAAAAAATTACGATTTACACTTCTTTCGCGTAATAATTACGCCGAGCAGATCCTCTCCTTTTCCTCTTTCCCTTTCCCTTCCTATTCTTGTTGTATGTGTGCTTTTTATATTTTATCTTATTTATATTATATATTTCATTTGCAGTTAATTTTAGCATCTTGTTTGGGGTTTGTTTTTATATACTTTTATCCATATGTATTTTCTATTGTTTTATTTTTATTTATTTATTATTTTATTTTTTCGGGTTGGCTGGAAGAAATCACATATGCGATAAGCCCGCCTTTTGGTAATTTATTGGAACAAAAACTTGTACACTGTATATATTGATGCCAATAAAGTTTTATTTATTTATTTATTATTTAAATGCGCATCTATCAACTACACTCATTTGAAACAACTGATACGAGTAATAATTTCAGAGAGTGAGATCGATACTGAAGAAAGACCCACCATAAGGTATTTCAGGGGTCATACGAGTATCACATTCAAACAAAATTGTCCTCATCCATCATGTCCTCGTGCCCATGGTCATCTCTGAAGGACCGGCCGGCCAAAACCACCATTGTGGGAATCTTTAGACTACTTCTCTCTTCAATGTGCCTTTTGGAAGTAAATTTATTTGAGATCGGTACTCTCAAAGAGGTAGGGCAAATGGAGGTAATCCGTGATAAGCTTGATAATTTATGACAACATTTGAATTGTATACTCAACCGATCACCGCAGACAGTATTTAATCGTTTACGGTATATGTTTCACATATTTTCAGAACAGATTTTTCCCAAATAAATAAACTGAGAAACTTTTATAGTTTATGTTGTCATATATACGTAAAGGCAATTTCGTGTGTCATACAGGTAATATTGTGATAGTAGGAGGGTAATTCCGTGATTTTAAATGAAAATACTAATTATAAATATCTATAAATTGATATTGAAAGTTTATTTTGTTGATCCATTTCTGTATATGTATTACAATAAACATGTTTTGTACTGTCATCAGGAGCAACATTTAAGTAGGTATATATTTATACCGACTACAGTAAAGAGAACTGAGATTTATATTGCCATCGCGCTGACTATTTGGCTTATTCCTATAATGTATTTTCACCCAAATTCCAATTAAGGTATGACTGTTGAAAACATTTAAAAAACTGTCACGACATTACCTGTAGCCTGAAATATCTCCCTATTTGTCTTTTAAGTGAAGTTCGCTTTATGAGAAAGCGCGAACGTCCAAGAACTACGTGACCACGTGGATCAAATTCTCAAGGACGGTCGCGTGTTAAGTAAAAGGAATCGGCGTGCATGTATGAGAAACTGGATGAATGTAGAGGAAGCGAAAGAAGTATGTAAGGATATATCTATATGGCGTTCCGTTCTCTCTGCCTACCCCACCTGGGACACGGCGTGAGGGTATAGTATATAGTAGTAATATAGTATGAAAATATATTTCTTCTTGAGTAGACAAACACTCATAATGTATTATAGATAGGTACGTACCTACGTATGTATGGTATGCATGTATTGTAGATAAAATGTAAGTTGGTAATAGTAATATCACTTTAGTGTATGAATAGGATATATTATAATGATGATATTATTATGCCTAATATATGGATCTAGAAGGGTGGTCCTAGGTGCCCAGGTCTAGGTCCCAGATAAGCCGTGCCCATGCGATTAATTTGGATAGTAAGATCGTGACATAGATTCTACTTAGGTACATTATACTCTCGACAATCATCTACGGATTATTCTTTCTATTCCGATTGTTTTATTCTGTCAAGATAAATCACATTCATATTCATTCGAAATGTTAACAATGTACAAAAGCTGATATATTATTTCTGAATTACGGTACCATATAAGCTATTGTACCTACCTAAAATAAATTGTTATATTTTCATCGTCATTTTTGGAGACAATCGAAATAAAATGATGTATTAGTATAGTAGATGTACATCCGTAATTCAAGCAAAATTATAATTTCTGGGGATAAATATATAAACGATTGTTACTACTTCTGAAAGGATTGATATGATAGAAACTATAGAGAATTGCAGGTGGAATTGCACCTAAGCAATTGCTTGCAAAGTGATGCATATCTTCAGGTTAAATCATACCTATCGTGATACATATCACACACGCGTATAATTAATATAATAAGTGCATGATTTACGTAATGTTGGTGTATAATATGAGTTTAGTAACTCGGTAGATAAGTAGGTATATTAGACATAAATGAGTGTAGTGTAAGAGTAAGGATAGGAGAGAGAAGAGCGGGGCCACCTCCTGTGGTCCCACGCTGACTAGCAGGCAGGAGGCCACATACAACAGGCATCGGCCCACCGGCATTGCTGAAACACCAACAATCCAACACTACTCCACTCACTCCTGCCCCGCCCTCATACCATACCTACTTAACACAATGCACACATTCTCAACACACAAAACACACATTATTATAATACAGTCATAGGTAAATATCTTATCTTATTATAGCTCTACTTTATATTACTAGAAACTCAACGAAATTATCAGTCCAGTCGAATCGCGGGACAAAAATAATTTCGTATAAATCCCTCAAATCAATTTTAGTACTTATTAAACTTTAAGTGCATTCATTTTTTTATTGTAATGGTTCTATATGACTTATATAGCCAGGTATATAGAGTGTGCAATACATTTATGGTTACACGTAATAAGGCAACACCTTATATATTTGACGTTTCATTATATTCTATAATTCCCTCTGTATTATATTTACATTCTCAAAGATTTCTCTGGCTTGATGGTCCGAGTGATCATTCGCAATAATGTTCATTAAAGTGTCGTGAAAAGAGGTTTAGCCTTAAAAGCAGTAATTGAGTTAAAAGGGGTAAATGAAGAAAGGGTAATAAACCTATATGAATACATTATTATTATACAGAAACCTGAAACTTGTCACTCACTACTCCTAATACATTCACATACAATATCCATCCACATGAATCCAATATGTAACTCCCTAAACGTAGCTAATCTATATTATATTCTCTTTCTGGTTTGCGACTGATATAAATAAATAAAGTAGGTATATTATGCATTCCGTACATTTAATTAGTTCTAGAAGTCACCACCCAGAGAGAGAAAAATGTAGGCAATTGGGTCACGTCACACTATACAATTTTCGTTTTTTTCTGTAAGTAGGTACTTGATGAAATCTTTGATCTATAAAGGTATTTAAATAAAAAAAATAGTTAAGTATTACACAGTCTACTATTTCACGTAATAGTACAGTCTTCTAATAGTACAATGTAAAATTATGGTTGGTTAATATATTTAGATTTATATTTATATAAAAAAAAATACCGATAGGTGCCGGTGAGTTCGCGGTAGTTGTAAATTTGCAGCTTATAATTACAATGCTCACCGGCTACCCACACACTCTGTGACCTAATGATTAGACCACTTGACTCGTAACACTGGGGTGCTGGGTTCTAATCCCAGTAGGTGCAGTTGGCTGAACGAAGTCGCTTTTCAGCGATGAGTGTAGTCACCTGCTCCGAAAGGATCGATATGGGAGAGACTTAAGAGAGATAGGTGAAATTGGTGAACGTTTCCATGGTATAAAGCCCTAATCCGATTCGTAAGCGTCGGAACACCCAATATTCTCTTCTCTGCCCTGCAAGTGATGCATAATATCTTGCGATAAAAACCATACCTATTGTTTAAATATATCGCGTTTACAGATTTAACTTTTTATAAAATAGTCTATAATTATACTGTTATACCTGTATTGTTTGTTGTGTCAATAAAATTATTATTTTATAATAATAAACATACGTTTGAGAACTTGTGCAAGAGATATCGTTGGGTCTGAGTAGATCTATCGACAGATGAATACTGTATAATAATATAGGTAGGTACTTACTTACCTTTTAGCTGCCATTATGAAGATATTCCCGTGGCCCGAAACAATCCCAAGCCAAGCATTACTCATATTATTTGTTTTTCAAGATGATTCTTTATCTTGTTATATTGCTTACCGCATCACATCTAAGCTGAATCATATCATCACTATGCCATCCATACATTGTTATTATTATTATTAATATTATTCTACAGGCCACTACATTCTACAGGTATAGAAAATAACTAAACCATCTCTTTTATACCTACCTACCCACCCACTTCAAACAATATTTATACGTGTCCATTTAATCTTTATAACATTTTCGCATTCTTTTTATACAAACAGGTAATTATGTATATTATCAAAATGTCAATATTTCAATATTTATTTTTGACCCATAGTGTTTCTAAAATGACAAGTAATATTGTAAATTAGTTTCGATTTCATAGCTACGAGGTACGTTTTTTTTTACCAAGTATAATTATGTACCTCGTAGGATTGTTTACATTATCATCTTGTCAGATTACCATTGTTATATCATGTTTTATGAATTATTCCTTTTAGGTACTAACTGGAACTAGTTAATGGAAGAATAATACGGTGTGGTTATCTGAAATGGCTGTAAAGATTCAGCCCACGAGAAACAAATGGCCCTGTCGATACACCGACTCACCGACTCACCGGCTCACCGGCTTCTCTGTAAAATCCTCAACCGCCTTGTATCAGACGGCGCGGCGTGTTCGTGGAAAACTCATCATTATATATATATATATAAATAAATTAGATGAATGACCAACGGATTTTTTACACGAAACATTCCAGAGATAAAGGGTAAATGGTACACATCAAGCAGTAGGTACCTAGCACATAAATAAAGTGGCCAAACACTAAACTTAGATAAAACATTCACATAATAATATATTATTATTACCGAAATAGGTACACAGCTTGGTATCTATATACTAACAATATCTGTCGTGTTATCACTATTAGGTAATAAATACTAAATCTCAATCATTATCCTCTGACATACCTATACAAAAGTATACCTACGTATAATAATATTGTCTATAATCTACTATTAAAATATAGTCTCGTGTAATTAAATCATGTAGAAATCTCATAGTGGATAATAAAATGTAATTCAATCGTAGGAATATGTACTTACATATCTCCATTTACCTTAATATTCTATCATCGCATCGCGTCGTATCATGCTTTACATGCACTAAATATCTATACCTACTTTAGAATCACTAAAGAATTATGTATTAAGTAAACATAATCAATTAACAAATACGGATCAACATATATTTTGTTAAATCCATCCCAAACAAAAAAAAATGGAAAACTCATCACTAAAACAAACACCTAGATTTTCATTAATTAAATGAGTTTCCCACACAAGATTTTCTACAAATTCGTACTTTACAATAAAAACTTATATTTATAGAGTATAATAAATTATAATCCTGGAGGTAACCCTGCCTCGCAATTCAGCCAATGGGTAGATATAGATATAATGTAACTATAGATATAAGTAATATAAATAACACAAACATATTTTTTGCCGAAGCCCACCTTAGTTTCTTTTGTTCTCGTGTTTGTTCTTTACTATGCCTTTTGGACGCAGCCTGTTATGTCCACTTGTGTTTTAATTTATAACAAAAAAATTCAGTCTCATCCTTCATCAGAATATAATGGCCACATATTCACACGATGATGATATTATTATCCATTCACAAACTGCTAATTTATTTCAAACAATTAACTGACATCATCAACTTAGAGCGAACTATTTGACGAGCGATCCTGTCGCTTATATATACTGTATAATTAAATAATATATATATTGTATAATTAAATATATTATTATTGTATCTCTTGATAATAATATTTAGAGGTACAACGAATATTCAGCAACTATTCGGTATTCTGCCTATTCGGCAACATTTTTACTATTCGGCCGATCACCAAATATTTAGTCTATTATTCGGTATTCTGCCGAATAGTCGAAATGTAAAACTGGAAGGAACTAATAGCTTGTAGATTGTTGCTATTTCATTGTCAGCGGCAGGTGCATAATTATTAATCCTCAAATATCTAATTCTTCTTCTTCTTTAAGTGGCCTGTCGGGTCCCCCCAACGTTGGCGATCACCTCGGCAAACATGACCCTGTCCTGCGCCGCTCGGAACAGCTCCTCCACACTTCGGATGCCGGTCCACTCCCTTATGTTTCGCAGCCAGGACATCTGTCTCCTACCGGGTCCTCGGCGTCCTTCAATTTTCCCCTTCAATATCAATTGGAGAAGGTGGTATTTCTCCCCACGCAGCACATGACCCAGATGTGAAACCTTCCGAACCTTGATAGTTGACAACAGCTCCCTGTCAGCTCTAGCTCGCCTCAGGACTTCGGTATTGGTTACCATGTCTGTCCAGGGAATTCTGAGCATTCTGCGATGGAGCCACATTTCAAATGCTTCCAGTCTGTTCATTGAGTTGACCTTTAAGGTCCATGTTTCACATCCATACAATAAAACAGACCACACTATCTAATAAATTAATTTAATTTGATATGGAGTGAGACTACATAATATTATTTTTGTAAAATTTCGAAATTTTCGAGAGAAACTTTGTGGAACGTCATTTTATAAAATAATAAAATTAATGTATTAGGAAGTAAAACAGTGTTCTGTAATACATTAATTTTATTATTTTATTATTTTTGTTATTATTAATGTTGAAACACAACAATTTAGAAAAAAATGTACTGCGCTGCAAGTCTAGTACATATGTCTATGATATACCTTAGTGATGTAACGAATGTCTGATTTTGGATATTCGCGAATGCGAATGCGAATGCGAATATTTCATGCCGACATTCGCGAATGCGAATGCGAATGCGAATATTGACTTGAAAATGGTATAGGAATTTGAAATATTCCAAAACTCCTCGGTTTTCTTAAAGAATATTTTCTTGCAGTACCTTTTTCCACAATGTACCGGGTAAGTATCCGGTACTTTCACCGAATTACTGATTTGTTTCTTCATTTACATGGTACACAACAGATGAAAGACATATAAATATAAACATGTAAGCGACAAAAACATTCCAATAGTCTTACATCGAAACAGTGCATACTTCAGCAATAACACACAAAACAATTAAGAAAATCTTACACACAATATAGGTATTAATTCACAATACATCCAATCACCCATTCCTATTACAAATCGCTGCTCACCCAATTTAGCACACATACCTAATACATTCATTCGCACAAACACATTCACACTTCACTAATGTATGCAATAACAATACAAAAAAACTCTTAAAAAAGAAAACATCAAAAATTTAAAAATTTAAAAAACAGTCTAAAAATTAATACTATCCTAAACACTTCACATTTTATCAAACATATACATTTTTTTTTATTTTTATTTCATCTTATTCTACCCTCAACTCTCCTGACGTAATTGGCACTTAAAAATTCTATAAACAGGGTTTCTTGAGTCTGCAATCGTTTTTGTTTTTTTTTTTAATGTAGAACGGAAAACAAGATCTTGTTAAAGGAAGCATTCTAAAGTTAATCCTATCTAAAATATTAGGCACATCGTATTCGGACAAGCATATTTTTCTCAGGTTGCATGCATCCAGCAAAACTCTTCACAATTCCAATTTAGGCAAATCTTTAATAAATACAGGATAATGCAATCTCTTCCTAACCAAACGAATGAATTTAGACTGAGTTCTCTCAACTTGATCGACATATTTTTTAAAATGTGGATTCCATACAGAGGAACAGTCCTCCAGCTTGGAGCGAAACAACGATAAGTACAAGTACAAATACGATTCATATAACCTAAATGACTTTGTAGATCTCAGAATAAATCCCAGTATTTTATTGCTCTCTTCGATAATTTTGTTCACGTGATCATCAAAGTGAAGCTCAGAGTCAAACACCCCACCTAAATCTCTAATCTTATTTACTTCTTTTAAATCATGATTATGGATATTGTAAATTTATCGAATTTTGTTTCTATTTTTGGTAAAAGAGATCAGATTACACTTCTCCAGATTCAAGTGCAAGTTATTTCTTTTACAGTACTCGTGTAGTCTTTCCAAGTCCTCGTTAAGCATTTCATAGTCAAACAATAATTGAATTTGACAGTATATTTTTAAATCGTCCGCAAATAATAGAAGCTCTGAGTGGTCAAAGCACTTTTTTATGTTGTTTATGAATATCGTGAAAAGTAAAGGACCCAAAGAAGACCCCTGAGGGACACCAGATGTAACACTGACACTGCCAGATGAGTAACCGTTAAGTTTAACTGTCATCAATCTATCAGAAATATATGAGTCAATCCACCTTAGTTGAAAAAAGTCGATGTTCTACTTTATCAAATGCCTTTTGAAAGCCGATATAAATGGCATCCAACTGTATACGATTGTCCATAGCTGAGAAAAAAAATCAGATTTGTTACTGTCGATCTTCCACTCATGAATCCATGCTGCTCTACAAGAAGATACGGCTTCAGGAAAAAAGTAATTTGTTCACGAACCATACCCTCAAATATTTTTGAAATAGGTGATAGAATTAAAATTGGTCTGTAGTTACGAACGTCCGATTTGCTGCCAGATTTATGCAAAGGAATAATACTAGCCATCTTCCATTTGCATGGAAAGCATCCTTCTTGTAAACTCCTAATTTATTTACCGTGTAGAAACCCAGAGAAAAAACCCAGCAAACTGATTTCCAGTACTGCGCAAAACGCGCAGCAGGTGGAGATGCGTCAAAAATATCCTCCATAGTGCAAGTGACAGGGCACAATGGACACTCCAACAAGTGTGGCATAGTCTGTGCTGCACCACAGTCACACGCTCTGGATTCGTCCTGTAGGAAGCCCAATCGTTCTCTATTGTCGCGGCAGTTTCCTACACCAGATCTCAGTCGATTTAGGGTTTTCCATGTCCCATAGTCTAGATTGCCTCCTGCAGCAAGGTGTTCTAATAAATGTCAGATACAATGGTTTGGTTAAATGACTTACACATCTCTTTAATATATTGGTGCTAGACCATCAGGGCCAACTCCTTTTGTCTCATCTATACCTAATAAACGTTTATGAATATCAGATTTCAAGATATTAACCATGGATAAACATGAGTTAGTTAAAATATTTTCCAATTCTTTAGTATTAGAATCATGCAAATTATTCAGTGAAAATACAGAACCAAAAAACGTCGAAAACAAGTTTGCAATTCCCTCTGGATCGCTCGAAGTCTGGTCACCGTCACCCATTACCCTTGGATAGCCTCTAGATTCTTTAACGGAATTCACGAATGAAAAGAAAGACTTGACATTGCCCTTAAGTGACTTCTCAGTGTTATTAATAAAAGACCTATAATCGTGATTCTGCGACAACTTCAACTGAGCTCTTAGTTGAAAAAATAAATTGTAGTCAGAATCATTACGGTTCATCTTCAACTTACGCCAAGCCTTAGACTTCTCTTAAACAATAACAGAATTCTATTAGAGAACCATTTGGGAAAATTATTAGGTGACACCCTCTTCATATGTAGGTGTATGCTTCTCAATTATTGGCAAAACATAACCATAAAAAGATTCAATCATCTTATTCACCGGTCCGTTTCCCAAAACACTGACCCAATCAACATTTTGTAGTTCAAAATTTATTTCCGAAAAGTTTGACTTAAAGTATATTAATTTCTGGATCATATTTTGAGACAAATCCTCAGCAATTTCAAACTCATAATCTATCAACAGTGAAGGATAGTGTGAATCCTTACCAACCAGTGGAGAGTCACATCTGGTAACAGAACACGGAATAGTTGAAATAACTAAATCCAAGATAACTTGATTGCTGTTATAAACTCCGTTAGACTGAAACATATTGAGAAAAGATATAGATTCTATCAAATACTGCGCAACAGGACACGAATAAGAATACGGAACAAAGATTGAATCAACAACGGGGTCTTTTTTCCATTGGATTGTTGGGATATTGGAATCTCCAATAAGACAAATATCCGTTTTGCCGTAATAGCTGATTAAACGTTCAGATATACTTTGAAAAAAGATGTTTTAAGTATCTAAGGATGTAGAAGGCGGTATATACATATACTACACCCAGTAGCGGTGAGCATTTTTTCATGCGTTACCGATGAAAAACGAATACTGGTAAAAAAAACTTTCACCAGTATCATCCCAAACAAGAGTGGATGAATATCCTAGTGTCCGATCCACAGCAATTAAGACCCCACCTCCATCCCTTTTACCACTCAACATGAAATCCCTATCCTTGCGGTAAACTGTATATTCGTTTTGAAAATGTTCGTTGTCAAATATGCCACAATTTAGCCAAGCTTCCGTCAGAACAATTATATCATAACTATTTGCAAATAAGTTTGCTCTAAACTTCTCGATCTTAGTCTTCAAGCCCCGAAAATTCTGAGAGAATACTTTAGTGTGGTTCACCTTGTAGTATGATATAAATATTCCTTAAATAGAATATAAAATGATTGTAGGGTCCTCATAGCAGTTGTAATACTTAAAACAAACATATAAATTAAATCTCCACAAATGCATATTTCTCCTAATAATAATAACATCATCAAGCAAACGAACACAGGAAACAATACAACAAATGTGGCCAACACGGAACAGACCAGATACTTTATTAGATACTAAAATAATATTCGCAAAACATTCGCATATTTTTTTGCGAATGCGAATGCGAATGCGAATACTTTGAAATATGCGAATATTCGCGAATGCGAATGCGAATGCGAATATTCGTTACATCACTAATATACCTACACGAAGATGCGCGGTCGGGAGTACCGCACGCTGTCACTATTGTTTTGCTGAGTATTCGGTTATTTGTGATACATGATCTTATATAATCTTCTGGGATCGCATTGGCCTTCTGCTGTAATGATCCCTGTAAGAATCGTCTCTTTGTCAGTAATAATAATAATAATATTCGGTATTCGGCAAATATACTATTCGTTGCATCTCTAATAATAATACGTATGAACCAAGTGCTTACCTCGCAGATAAGTTATCCCATCCAACTGCATTCTCTATAGGTCGGTGCTGTGAATAGTGATAGCCACGACTCCTCCAATTACCTTAAGATTCCTCTGAACTACATCAAGTATCCAAAACTATAATTCATCCAGTATATACACAAAGTAAGCAACGTTAGTAAATACGGAGTAGGTCAGGAGCGAAATTCAAATCAAGAATCTCCCACAAAATCTGAGAAAGATCGAGTTTTGCATCAATTTGCATCAATAGGTATATTATGTAATTCAGGAGCCACAAATTAATTTATTTAAATGCCAATTCATTTATTCACTCAGAAAATCATGGACTAATAAAAGAAGGGTGTATCTTGCTATATTATATTCTCATACGTAAAAATTTACAGGAAATTAGAGCAAATTTCACTGAAATAAAATCAGTTAGGTACACTTCTGCGTTTCACCAAGTAAGTTTACAATTTAAATAATATGAATACGAGTATCTAACGAAATTTTTGTACAAACTTGTTTACTTCTTTTTTATTATTTATGGTATTTTTTGTGTTTTTATTTTGTTGAGTATTTAATTTGGAGATGCATCATCATATCTAAAGAGATATTATGAAAAGTTATCAAAAAGTATATTTGGCCGGCCAGAACATCAATAGGATGTTATTTTATTTTTCTGTTATTTTAAAAAATATAGAAATTCCCGACAGGTAATTTTCACTATTTTAGATTCACCAAATAATATTTCATTTTTGCGAGCAAAATAGATGCGTTTAAATGGATGCATCAACACATTTTCATTCAATTTATCTTACAGTGGATACAAGAAATCTTACAAAGTAACAATAGAAATATTCAACGAAGAATTCGAAAAAAATACGCCTTATTTTGTAACAAGACTCCACATTCAAAATATAGAGTAGGTGACTCGTGGAATCGATTGGGGAAAAAGAGTTGTTAGTATTATTAGAAACTTTAAACAGAATCGATTAAATTTTCCATACCACTTTCTAATGACCATTGTAATCTGATTGAGGAAAATTATATTTTTATGTTTTCCTTCCAAGTATCTATAGACTCGGATAATTCCGAACTCTTTAAATAGTTAGCTTGAATGAACGCTAAATTAGATGCCCTTCCGATCAATATTATTTCGCGGAACAAATAGTTATCCCAATAGATGTTGAACAGGTATTAATTTCTACAATTTTATTTCGCGGAACAAATAGTTATCCCAATAGATGTTGAACAGGTATTAATATCTACTAATTGGTCGATCATTTAGGTCAATGCATTATAATTTATGTTACATAAACCTCGTTTCAAAATAAACTAATGAAACAGAATAATATAAAATTTATTTAATAATTATGTTTATGTTCAGACGACCGGTGTGGCGTGGAGGCTAACGCACTTGCCTTTGAGTCACGAGGTCCCGGGTTCGATTCCCGGCCAGGGCAAAATGAAGAATGACCTTTTTCAAATTGTCCTGGGTCTGGGTGTTACATGTATATGTGTTCAGTGCATTGTATATATGTGTATCGTCGTGTTAGTACCCATAATACAAGATTCGCATCTTAGTTTGGGACTAGCTCGGTCTGTGTGAATTGTCTAAACATGTTATGTTATGTTATATCTATATTTTGTTATGCATTTTGGTAATAAGATACTTTTTTCTTTTTGATAATAATAAAACCATGTACTAAATGGACACATAGTTTTTCCTTTGAAAACCACTAAAATTATATTAGACAGTCAAAAGTCCAAGTCACGGAAGAATTTGAAATCCTGATATCAAGAAAAAGAAAAAATAGCTACATGTTATACGTACGTCTATTGCTTTCACCAGTATCTATTAATAGGTAGGTATCTAGTTGATGTTGAGTATTACACAAAAGTCATAATTTTGCATACTATCAGGCGTAGCAGTGCCACAACTAGAGCGAAAATAACTAACATTAGATACAGATATGTATCTAATCTATGTATCTAAATTTTGTATCTGCAAAAAATCTTGTAGAGATATAAGAATGTATTTAAGCACTTTCTCTTAATTTGGAAGTTTTGGTATTTTTCTTTCATAACAATATCTAAAAGTCAATAATCAGCATTAGGATATCCAAAGTAAAACAGAAAAAAATATTTGTCGTTTTATTTCTTTTAATTTACTAGAGAGAAGATAAGAGAAATTGAACATTCGCTAGACATTCGTTGAATTATTCTGAGCACTCTCAATAACAAAATTTAAGAAAAAATATAAAACTTAAAAGACATTAAAAATATGGGAATCAGGAATATTTCTATGAAATTTCCATTTAAACTACAAAAACTATATTTTTTTAGGTTTCCGATACGGCTATAAACTTTATTAGGTCAAAGCAAATAATTAATTATCATCTTTAATAATTTATGTTACCCAAAAATAGAAAAGGTTATAAACCTCTTGAGCTTTAAAAGCACTTGAAAATTAATATAATATAAACCACATCCGCTTTTATGTTACATTCGGTAACCACAAAGCGTTTTTAATAACTAAATCTTTTCTCGATGTCTTATCCATTTATTTTCACATTTTAAATTATTTCGTAATATCATAAAATGATTTCAATTTAGCATTCAGTTACAAAAAAATCCTTTGATGAAAACCCAACATTACATTAAAATGTCATTTGAACTATAATTTTCGATACCCAGACAGAAATATTTTTAGCGTTGGTTCATCCCACTTCATTGTTACTGTTAGGTAAATATCTAATAAAATAATACCTTGTCCTGTCTTACATAAATTGTAAGTAATTACATTAAGGAGTTTTATTTTTTACGCCAAATGACGTCAATAAATAATTAGTATAATTTCAGTCATAAATATATGTGCTGTTTGTAAACAATATATATTGAAAACTATCTATAGAAACATCACGACACCTTCCACAAGAGTGGTTGTCGTAAACCAATTGATAATAAAAAATTAAAAACGAATTACTTAGTACAAGTAGAATTACTGTTCTATTATTAGGTACATCATATTTTTTTTTATAAACATAACATGCATAGACAATTCACACAGATCGAGCTAGTCCCAAATTAAGATTGAATCTTGTATTATGGGTACTAACTCGACGATACACAAATATACAATGCACTAAACACATATACATGTTACATCTAGACCCAGGACAATTTGAAAAAGGTCATTTTTCGTTTTGCCCTGGCCGGAAATCGAACCCGGGACCTCGTGACTCAAAGGCAAGAACGTTACCTCTGCGCCACACCGGCCGCTCGAATTACATCAATGTTCATATTTTTTAGATCAAAAATGAGTTTCTAAATGTTTGAGATTGATTAAATATTATAATCGCCCGTAAAAGTAGCAGAAAGGCATTTGTATAATGATAATTAATCTGAAAAGAAAATATAGCATTTTTTTATCGGAAGTGTCGCATCAATTCAGTGTGTATGATTTGCACAAAACAAGACTTCTTTCATTGCAATGCATTCAGTTATGAAGACTAAGGTTTCTAGTGAAAGTCTATAAATGTAAATCTTTTTCTCACGACGGAACAATAATATGGCAGAACCACACCTCTCATTTAGTTTTGATATGAGTTGATCAGTTATCATGAGCATTATTAATGAAGATCTGATCACATCTATATTTTCTAAAACATTATAAGACATTTGTGTAACCATAAAGAACAATCCATATGGTGGACTGGGATTAGGGAAACGTGGTCCTCTATAATTATAATGATAGAATAACCGGCGCAGAGGTTTGATAAGTTTTCATTGATCCAAAATTGGCTTTACAGACATAAGTGTTTAAATTTGCTTACATTTTTAAGAAAGGGATATGTCACTCTTTTCATGAGGAACCTTTCCGCCAAATACTGTTTCCTTAGTGTAAGAGGCATTTCACCACATTTGACTTGTGATGCATTGACCGGTGTAGAATGTAATGCAATCATAGTGAATCGAAGACATAATTATTATCATTAGAACACAATTTCATTGATTATAAATGTTTGTTATTATTTGTATAATAGATATGTTGGTCTCTTTTGGGAATGTCACTCTCCTCGAGTCTTGGATTATTGGTGCATAACATACAATGCACCTAACACAAAGACATAATATTTGTATATAATATTATATTTGTATATAATATTATATATAACACCCAGAGCCTGAGCAAATTGAAAAACTCCATTTTCTATTTTAACTTGGCTGTTAAAGTAAGAGCGTTACCTCTGCACGTCACAGACCATCAGCCTAAATATTTGGGTAAATAGGCAAAATTATACGAAATATAATTTTTACTACCTACAGAGGAAATGTTGTAGGTAGGTTGTTGAGTTCGCCTGACTCAATAATTGGAGATCTTAAAAAAATAATTTGTAATTGAAGCAGACATAATAAGACAAATAAAATAAAATGTAGGTACCTAGAAGGTATTTGGGGTTATCCATACTTCAAAATGTTTTCTTTTTCTACTTCAAAATGCCTAAATCACTCGCAAACGAGTGGATGGTCTTGAGAAAAATAGAATAGAATACTTCAAAATGTTTTCTTTTTCTATTTAATCCAAGTCTCTATTTAAACCATATGCAATAGCATGGAGCCATGTCTCTGCCCGACATGGAGTAAAACCTTCACGTCATATTATCTCCTGCGTAAAATTATGTTATCTTTCGTCCATGGAATACATGTTGATTTTTCGTTTGTATTTCGGATGAAAATTTGATCATACAGTCATATATTATTTAGAATGTGCCATTCGGGACTTACCCACCCAATATAATCACTATATAAAATGAACATCCTCTCCATACCTACTTTAAAAGTATGTACCTGTGTATCAGAAAATACAAGATTATAAAAAAAATATGAGTTGGAGAGTAAACATTTTTACATACCATTTAAAACTACTTTTAACTACCTTTACTGGTACCTACTTTTCTCTCTATCTCCGATGGCGCTACAGCCTATATCGAGCTTTTGTCTCCCACAACGTACGCCTCCAGCCCCCTGTCCTCTGTACCGCATCGCATTTCTAACTTCGGGTACCTACCTACTTAATACAAAATATCTATCGAATATAGGTCACTATGTACTAAGTACATAATATAGGTTAGGCAAACATCGGTGTAGATAAGGTATAAGTAGCTATAAAATATGTAATTTGTCTAGTGTGCAGTTCTGGACTCCATCAAATAAAAATAAATAAATAAACTTAAATAAGAAATGTTAGTGGCAACGTAGGAGGTATATCGCGTGTGTTAGTAGTAGTATGGACAGATTACATCCTATTACTTGAGGCGATGGAGATTCGTACCCACTACCAAGTATCGAGTTATATATTACCTAGGTACCTAGAAAAACTGAAAGGCGGCATGCGGTATTCTACCACGATGTGAAGTGAGTATAGTGTGCCGGCCAGGGCGTGTAACATAATAAGGACTAGAATGAGCCCTTATAATACATCAGCCGCTAATGGACTGCGGCTTACAATAAAGGATAATATCTCCTTAACGCCACCCTCGATCAATCGCTTGTTGTCCCAAAATAAACGAACTTATCCGAGTACCGTAACATTTTCAAATAAATGATGCGTGACATCCACATCGCTACATCTACATCGCTATTGCATTGCATTACATATACTGGGGATGGTGAATTCCTACTTAGTTGCATTATGTTGTCATTGGAATGTTTGCTTCAAACATGCCTATCTATACATTTGGTTATTCCGTGAAAAGAAAATATCAATAAACTTTACATGTGTGTGCATAACTGTCTACATATTTCAAGGACTGTTCCATTAGAAAATGAATAATCTAACGTGAAATGAATATCACCAAATTTCATCAATTAAACCAGATTTGTCATGTAACTAGTTAGGTACTTTAGTAGATAAATGATATGTAGATTATCTACTACAGTCCTCTGTGGCAAAATATGCTGATCATACCTCGGTACTAGTTTAACTCGTGTGAAAAATTGGGTAAGTTGGAAGAGATCGCGCCTTTGCGATAATCTCGCCCTCTATATCAATATACATTGATTGTATCTAACTTGAAAGCTTACCTCTTATATAATTGTTTGTAATCAATGTACAGTAAATAATGAATAAATAAATAAATAAAAATGACTTTAAAATCTTGAAGGCTCCCAAAGTTTACATACACATAGGTCAATCAACCCTAGTAAAGTATCGGAACGCCGTTGTGTATTATATTCTTCTTTTCAGGTTCTCTTTATATTTTTCTCTATATTGAAGAGAGACCCACCTCATAGTTTTCTCTATAGCTACTACATTTAGTTGTGTATTATATTCTTCTTTTCTACTACATTTAGCTGTGTATTATATTCTTCTTTTCTACTACATTTAGTTTTCTACTACACTTTAACCTGTCGCTATGCACACTTAATACCTACGTAGGTACATGTTAATTAAGGATCAAAAGTAGTAACTTATTTTTTTGTCTTGTTACGAAACGGGACAAAGCCTTGAAACGTACCACTCAGAAACTGTATATTAGGTATGTTGCCTATATGGTTCTATCTAATCTATCTAGCCACGGAATGCTTTAAATATCTCTGTGTGTGTTAGGTTTAGCACTAGAATATAATTTTATCGTAAAACTGAGAAATATGTTGTGCGATAACATTAGACCTGTCATTAAATGAATACAATAAGACTTTGGTATTTCGGGTGAACATCAAAAAGACAAACAACTTCTTATTCAGAGTCGAATCATAGTAATATTTTATACAATTTTACATTCAAATAAGTTATTTTGACATACACCTATGCAGAAAATGAATTGCCCTTGGAACACCTCTTCGGAATCGTTACAAGCTGTAATAACTCTAAGATACATATTATTTCGTTCACGTGAACTTTTGCATTACTTAACACAAAGTGGATGGAAACTCTTTTAGATATAAAGATTACATTTTCAAATAAATTACAAAAGAAAATGTAAATATCTAGGTATGCACTAATTTTATACATGCACCATTTTGTAATAGAACTATCTCATGAGCACATAATTATAAATTGTGGGTAGGTACTTAATTATATTTTCTGTACATCAGCTGATATGAACTACAATTTGTTTTTTTTTTATTCATAATACTTGCACTGTATCGTAATAAGACCGCCCCTGGTTATATTATTTTATCTCACTTTGTCAACCCCCGGGGAAGCTTTAATTCTGAAGAGTGGCAAAAAATGTTACAATATTTTTAAATGCAGATATATTATTTAATAATGAACAACTGCACTTATCGCATACCTACACCATAAATAGTTGAGATAACAATCTCTCTTGTGGCATTTCTTGAAATACATCAAGCAAGAATTTATCGGTAATTTAATAAGCACTTGTTAAGAATTTAGGATCCCCTGTTTCTTTATTGTATTTATAAATTCCAGCGTGTCAAGCTACATTTAACTATAATAATGATATCTTTTGGAATATTTTACAGGCACGTGTTAGAATAGAAACATAAATGGTAGGAATATTAACGAGAGTCTGACTGCCTGAAAGACTGTGTTTCAAAAGGAACCGTCCTTCGATAGTTTCGGAAATTGGGAAATTAAAATAATAATATATTTATACTACTGCTAATACCATCACGAAGAGACCAAGTGACCATTGGTAGGTACATACGTAGATATCATTTTGTTTCATAATCCAAGAAACAGGATGTCGGTATTCACAAACAATATAAAATATCTTAAAATATTTTTGTGCCTATGAACACAAGACAAAAATGTTAATTTGAATCATTAGCTATAAGTATACCTATAATTTTGAAAAATTAAATTTGTGAATGAAAAAACTGAATGGCTGCTAAACAGAGGTTTCATTTGTCAAAAAATTGATTAATATGTGTATAATGACAGCGCAGGTAACCGCAGATGTGGATAAGGTAAATATAATATTACTTATTGTTCAGATTAGGGAAATTATTTATATCGCTTAAAATGGGTCAAGTCTTTCTAAAATGATCGCTTAAAATTACTAGTTTTGGGTTTTGTTTCTCATTCAAAAATGTGGCAGACTGAGGACTCGAGTATTATAACTATTCACAATATGAAATAATGAACCATTGGTTACCGACACCTAGCTAATATTTTGTTACGTATTTTTCCGAAAATTCATTTTTTCATACTTAATATTATTTAAATCCTAAAAAATTATTAATGTAAGTCTTGGTAACTTCATCAAAAATATATTACATAATGTTGTCTTGTGACTATCACAGTAGTGTAAAATCATTTTAATTGTAGAAATTTATATACATATATTTGACTACATAACCTACGTATGAAATATATTACATAATGTTGTCTTGTGACTATCACAGTAGTGTAAAATCATTTAATTGTAGAAATTTATATACATATATTTGACTACATAACCTACGTATGAAATATAAAAATGTAGTTATTATTTAAAGGATTCAAATAATATGGTCACAGAATTAAAAAAATGCGTTAAATGCAAAATTTTGAAAAAAGTATATGTGAAGTTATTGAAATAAATCGGTACTCATCAATCATTATTTTGTAACTTATAATAAGCTCAAGGATACGCTGTTTTAAAAGATCGTATATACGGAACTCGTGTCAAATGTTCTACTTTACTTCCCTTGTGACTTTAATTGACAGAAATAATAACATGAGAGTTTATGAAATGATACACACACTATATATAAATACCTACTTTGCAGAATGATAGTATATAACAAATTACTATAATGATTATTTAATCCAACCAATTTATTTATCTCTGGGAAACGGGAGACAAGAATGCACCCAATTGGTCTTATTATACTTTATTAAACGGACATATTTTTATATCATTTTAGTGGCGAACAATTTTGTCGGTTGAAAATTATCATCAATAATAAATTGATAATTTGAAATATTATATGAGTATATAAAAAGAATATCAAATTAATTCTATATTATTACTGGATACTATTCCGACTGTCTCACATACCTATCTAATCTGATGTTATAATATCAAAGCATATTATTTGGTAAATTTTTGACCATAAGCACCCTAATTTAAAAATATGAAGAAATGTCGATGAGTAATGTTTTATGAAATATTAAATATAGTGTTTATCTTTATTGTAAATGATATTTATCATTCCCAAGGATCCACTTAATAATACTTAAATGGTCACGTCAATTATATCCATTTTTTGGGATAGTATCATATCTTCTTTTTGTTTTATTTTTAATTAGTTATACACAAAATATTTTTAATGTAAAAATACGAATATTTAAGAATACTAATACACTTCTGCTCCATCGTCATTAATTTTTCAAACATTTGAGTACGTCGATGTAACAAATATTAAAGGTATTATTGTTACTATTCTCTTTAAAAAATATATTAATTTGCATATAAAAAATATATTAATTATAACGATGTGCATAGATACAAAATTCATATAAAGTTATCTAAGTCATAGAACAGTAAGATAAAACCATCCAAAATCCAGAATGTTTGTTGTTTCAACTACACTGAGAAAAATACTAACGAAATTTTACAACGAATCATTTTACAAACGATTTATTAGTACGAATCTATAATATTAACTTTTCGCAAACAAATCGTTGGTAAATTTACCACACAGTTAATATTATAGATTCATAGTAATGAATCGTTTGTACTATCTCTGGTCCTAATCTTATAGCACGTAGGTACCGATGATTCGCTGTGAAATTTCGTTAGTATAGTCAGTGTAGAGCGAGAAATTTCCTGTATGAGAAAATATGTCACAGTGCAGATAGTGTAAACAAATAAAACGTGACCATTGCCTCATTGGTCGGAGAATCCACCTCCAAATTTGTTCTTCAATGAATAGGATAAAACATCTAAAGCCCCCGCGATCTATGTATTGTAGAGGTGTGGTATATGTGGTACAGTGACAATTTGAAAAAAAGTGCATCCAGCAAATATTGTCCAACAACGAACAAAAATGGGTAATATCCATAAATCCACAGAACGAATGTGTTAATCTTGACTGAGCTCCAGATAAAGACTCGACTATCTGTAATATGTCAAAAACGTATATTAAGCTTTTTCGGACATATTATAAGACGTGAGCCAGACAATCTGGAAAAAAATATTTTGTCTGGTGGAGTAGAAGGAAGAATAAGCAAAAGCCGAATACCAACAAGATGGTCAGATCATGTGAGAAATGCTGCAGGGGGTACAGTGTTTAGGCGGGCGGAAGACAGGGCGCGGTGGAGGAGCTTGTCGCTTAGTTGGGGTCATGGTGGTCACGATCCTCAGCATTGAGGGACCAACTTGGAAGAAGAAGAAAAATGTCATTCATATTCTTCTTAAGGATGGGCTCATGGTTCGCCTGAAGAGCTCGACCGAAAATTCTCTCCAAAAACAAATACATCCGTTAATGTCTTCCAACTCCATAGTTTTACAATCAAAAATTAAAATAAACTTACAGTTCCGTATTTTTTATGGATAAGTTATTTGCTTAAATTATTCAAAAAAATAAAACTGGGTCGTAATTCTTAAACTGGACAATTTTTGTGGCTTTTGCATTTCTATAAACAGTTTCTTCCATGCGTAATGTTTATGCTCAGTGTCTGTAATCATAAAGATAATAAGGTAAATACACGCCCAAACCACGTGACATAAAATAAAAAATAAGAAAATGACAATAAAGTCATTCTTTATTTTCTTTTTTTTGGTTGATCTGAAAAATGTAGCTCTTTCTATTGCAAGAGAAAAAAAGGACGTCACAAAGTTCATTTTGGTTAGGTAATAAGGGCTGGTGATCTTTCTATAGGGAAATGGACTAAAATGTATTAACAGGAACGGACCATGATCAAACGAGTTCCAACTTATCCTTCCAGAACGATTGTTTTCGGATGACAGATCCCACACAATTGAATCTTCTTCTTCTCGTGTCGATCAGTAAAACCATAAAAAAAAACATTAAAATCTATATACTCATTCTCTCCCAGAAAGCCACGACCTCTCTTGCAGCTCCCCCCAGCCCCTAGATAAGTTCGCTCCACGAAATTCCCCAGTGACACTGTCTATAGGAGCCATTAGACATTTACGGTCAGCAAAAACAACGGCACTTTTCAGAGCCACAACTGACGATGGTGTCGATAAACATTGATGAATTGACACCTGAAAAAGAATCCATTTTATCAAATTTATGTACACGACAATAGCTTGTGATATACTTTGTGTCTCAAGAAACACACCGAAGAATTGAACACAATTGAATTACATAGACTCGAAAATAATTATCTAAAACCATCAAATCATCATATTTATTTATTTATTTTATTCTTTTTGCACATCATCATTTACATAACAAACTCAACAAATGAATTTATATAAAAAATGTGAAGATGCTCAGTTAGGAGATTATCAATAGGTTTATTAGTGATTTCTTCCATCTAACCACGTCACACTAACACTAAACAGAAATAAAAATAATAATTACAAAAGCACAAACATAAAGAAAAATAGCTACATAAATTACAGAGAAAAAAACTACAATCCACACACCTAACACTCCAAAGGAACCGGGAACTATAGGAACTATAGGAAGGGGTTAGGGGGCGGATGCAGAGTTAGAAGACAATAAATACTTCTATATAAGTAAAAAACTACAATCCACACACCTAACACTCCAAAGGAACCGGGAACTATAGGAACTATAGGAAGGGGTTAGGGGGCGGATGCAGAGTTAGAAGACAATAAATACTTCTATATAAGTAAAAAACAAACAAAATGAGACAATAATAATACAAAACGTGAAGCAAAATAAAAAAAAACATTATAATCCTTATCCTTATATCTTATAAAAATTATCCTTATCCTTATCCTTATATCTTATAAAAATGATTTTCAAATTTACGTACTAAACTTTCACCGGGCTATACTCTCCCATTTCAAGGAATTTGCATTCCATTGACCTGACCATTACAAGATGAGGTATCTATTTGAAATAAAAACCCACTAAATGCCGTACTTTCTTTTTGAGAAGCGTGAAAAACAGCATTGTACATTGAAGGAGACCCACCGACCACCCGGATAGCGCAGAAGTCTGGGGACTTCCATTTATCCGAATTCTACACTGCACAAAGTTTGTCCACACCGGAGGCGCCATAGTGGGCAGCCTGAGGGGCTGGCCGGCCAAAAACAACCCCGTGTGTGGAATCTTTTGACTACACTCCTTCGATGTCCCTCTAGCCGAGAGAAGCAAATACATTCATAATTTATTTAAAACTAACAATATATTTATAAAGGCATTTCCTTAACCTAGATAACAAATCAATACTTAAAACAAAATAATAGAAATAAAAATTAAAAGAAATAAAAAATGAGCAGAGAGCCGAGTTGAGGTGTCCGGAAACTTCTTTAGGTATTCATGCCGGTGAACCCGAGGGTCGCTGATACCGGAGTCTTCACAGACACGCTTCCCTCCCCAAGGGACATCCCTCCCAGACCTAAGACTCTCCACCAAGGGAGACAGGACAGCACAAAAGACGAAGAAACGAGTTCGCTCGCGACAGCCACGATCACACAAGGCAAAATCAACCATCAAGCTCATCCAGGTAAGCCGGGGGTAAGCCCGGCTCACGCAGAAGGTCCCACCGAGACACCCAGACATCCGTAAATTCCAAGAAGGCCCTGAAATTTCTCGGACTAATCATTAATTCCCCAGACCAAACGGGTCTCGGAGTATCATCACTCAAACTATCAATCATTACATCCCTCGCATCCGTCATCATTGGGCACTCCCACAGGATATGCCCCGCAAACTGAGCTCCCGTCCCACAAACACACCACGGGTCGTCCGTCAGCCCTAACTCAAAGAGCTTGGCTTTAAACTCCCCGTGTCCCGTCACCAACTGCACGGCAAAGTGATTGAAGGACAGGAAGCGCCTTTTAATCCTCTCTCTTACATCCGGAAGAAAATCGTAGACAAGTCTAGCGGTTCTCCCCCGGTCCCATCTTTCCTGCCACACATCCAAGGTTCTTTCTCTGATTTGGCTGAAGGCCCTACTAATTCCCCTGTTCCCGGGTTCCGTCTGAACGGAAATACCAAGATGTTCAGTCCCACCATCCGCCATGATCTTACGCCTGGCCACACTGTCTAGGACTTCCAAATCAGCGGGTAGCACGCCAGCGATAACAGGAAGGCCATCGCTAGCGGCAGCACGATACGCACCTGTGACGGCGAGCAGCGGGAGTCTCTGTCCCCTCAAGACTGCCGTAGATACGGAGCCAACCGAAAGTCTATGAGACCAAACCCGAGCAGCATACGTAACTTGCGCCACGTACGTCGCCCGATATATGGCCCTTACAGTCCCCGAACGCAGGCCCCATGTACCACGACTAAGTCGGCGAAGGGTGAAGAAAAGTACCTTCGCCCTCTCGGCAGTCGCTCTCACGTGAGGAAGAAAGGAAGAACCCCTGTCCAGAACAACTCCCAAGTACCGGACTTCATCGACCACCCTTACGGGTGTTCCACTCATCCGGAGAACCGGATTTCTGCCCCTTCCAAGCGCTCCCTTCAACCACATCGCGGAGGTCTTGCTCGGCGAGAAGACAAGCCTATTCACACTGCCCCACGTCAGGATGCGCTCGATCGCGGTTTTAAAATTGTCCTCAATCGCTCTCCTCGTGCTGCCAGACAGCAAGAGAAGAGCATCGTCAGCATAAGCGAAAATCGTACAGCCAGGAGGAAGATCTATTTTCAAAAGGTCATCGAAGAGGACGTTCCACAAGAATGGTCCGAGGACCGAGCCCTGCGGACAGCCCATATCTACAACCCGTTCAACCAAGTGTCCCGCGTGGGTGATCACAACTGACCTGTCGCTGAAGTAGCTGCTGATCACATTAAACAGCCAGCGAGGACATCCCCGTATCTTCAGTTTGGCCAGTATGAGTGGCCACCACGCATTGTCGAAAGCCCCAGCTATGTCAAGGAAGACACCCAGCACATTTTTCTCCTTACTGTCATCCCTCCACTTCATGCAGGCATCAATGGCGTGCTCTGTGGATAAGCCCCGGCTAAAACCAAACTGCTTAGGATCTCCCGGCACAAGGGCCCCATCTAGCCGGTTCCTCATCAAGATCTCAAGTATCTTGCCAAAGGAAGGCAGCAGAGTGATAGGCCTATACGCCTTGAGATCCGACAGAGGCTTATCGTTGCCTTTGGGGATTACCCTAAGCAAACCTCTCTTCCATACTTTTGGAAACACTCCCTGTCGCAGACAGGCCCGGAAAAGTCCCAACATTTCAGCCGGACAGAATCTCCAGACCTGCTTCACAATCACACCATTCACTCTGTCAATTCCAGGTGCCTTCTTTGGTCCTAATCTTTTGACGATTTCACCCAATTCTTGATGTGTCACATCGTCAATTTCGATTACTGACTCATCGGGGGGGCAGCGTGATTGGAAACGCAGCGCTGCATGAAATGGTGTGTCCCCCGACATTGAGTCAAGGGGCACCAGACCATCTAATAGCGCCCTGAGTGTGCCGTCAATACACACTGTTTCATTATCGCCAGAAACAATACTGGTAAGATAGTGATCAGCAGACCTCTTAGACTTAACCACAGTTCGAGTCACGGACCAAGGGTCGGCGTTTCCCGTTTCTGTTATCCACTCCTTCCAAGCCGAGGTCTTAGCATGCCTTATGGCTGATTTGAAAGAGCCCCTCGCTCGCTGGAGCCGCTCAAAGAGTTGCCTCCCAACTGGAGAGTCCCGCAACACGCTGCCTTTTCTCACCGGGCAGAAGGCCCGTTCGGCGGATTTAAATTGGCGTCTTAAAACCGTGAGTTCCGGGGTCCACCAATTGGTGGAACGACGTCCCCCAGGCCTGCACCTTCCCAGCGCCACTGTCGCCGCTGAGACGACCGCTGAGTTAAATTTTTCCCCAGCTACTTCAGCTCCATCAGCCAAATATACATCAAAATCTCTCAATTCTTCTTTCAAACAAATTCCAAAAGAATTCCAGTTCGCCTTCGAACGCTTGAAACTCCACAGACCGTATGGTTCAATTCCCAACGAACCCCCGACAGACCAAGTGATCAGCCGATGGTCGCTGACAACCTCCCCAACGTGGACCCTCCAATTGGAGAGATCCGCAAGCAGATCATCGGTGCATAGAGTTAATAAATCAATCCAACTCTCCCCCATTGGCCCAGCAAACGTGGCCGGTTGACCGGCAACATTGAGAATGTTGAGGCCAGCGGAAGATATAAAATCCTCCACTGGTCCACCACTCCCAGTGCGGTCCGTGCCAGGTCTGTCGTGCCAGAGAGGCGAGCGTGCATTAAAATCACCAGCTACCAAGACCGGTCTGCCCAGCAAAGCGTCAAGAGTCCGTCTCAAGCCCCGGAGGTGTATTCCTACATTATCAGAGAACTTAAAATATACAGATATCAAGAAGATCTCGCGGCCATCGATTCGGAGGCATATACAACACCGGAACTCATCCGAAAGTCCATCCAAGAACAACGGCTGCACCTTACTGGTGTCCACCAAGAAACCCGCCATGGGACGAGACCCCTTGTCGATCACGGCAAGCGGTACATCGGCACCATCGAGGATCACTCGTGAAAACAACTGCTCCTGAACAAAAACCAATGGAACGCCCCTGCGCTGCACGGACCTTACCAAATCAATAGCAGACGCGCGGCATCGCCCTAGATTGATCTGGCCCAGCACGACGGCAGCCTCACTAGCCATTGTAATTCGTTGACTGCACCATCCTGTCAATTGCGTCCCGTAGAGCGGGACAATCCCGATCACCCGTGGGGTGGGCAGCATTCTTCCTGAAGGCTGTGCACGTGGCACACACCCTTCTTGCAATAGGGACATTGCAGTCCCTCTCTTCGTGCCCCTCTTTAGCACAACGTGCGCACACTGGAGCAGCGTGTTTGCACTCCCTCTGGGTGTGCCCATACATATGACATTTGAAGCACCTTGTGGCGCCTATGTAGTCTCTGGTTTTACAGCAACTCCAGCCCAACAATATTGCTCCGTTGGCCAGAAGCGCGGACCTGACCTGCCCGCTGCAGATCAGTATGCTGCCTATTCGTGACGCAGTCTTGGGGCCAAACTTAGCCACTCTTCTTGTCGTGGACAAAAAGGCTTCCCTACTGATGTCAGTTTTCCCTTCAATATTGGCCCTGTAGATCTCTTTCAGGAGATCCTCATCTGAAAGATCTCGTGGGGTGTCATACACCACAATGCGCGGAGATCTTCCCTTTGGCTCGGCAGCAATGAGCCCTTTGCTCTTAAGCTTCTCAGAAGCCAAGAGTTTTTGCGCACCCTCCTTGGTGGCCGTCTCTACAACGACTCCAGCACCATACGCCCTACGAATCCTCACCGGAATGAATCCGTCCTGGACAGGGTCCAGAACTTCCTTTAGGACTTGCTCCGTCTTTTTGGACGATGCACCCTCTTGGTGATCAGGCCTGATCACAACCGCAGCATTCTTCCCCTGTGTAGCTCGGGATACCACCCGAGCTGCCCTCTCTGCATACGTCTCCTTGGGCGCACTAGCAGGAGCCAGTGACGCCTGCGACGTCACAGCGGAGGATACAGCACGAACGTCCCCTTTGAGGGATCTAAGGTCCTCTCGGGGTGCCGACACCATTGCCTCCGCCGCGCTGGCCCTCGAAGCAGCGGCCACTTCACGAAGATGACTCCTCGCGAGTAGTTCCCCCACATCGGCAACCAGGCCCCTCAACTCCGCTCTCTGCTCTAACTTCAGCCGGCCTTTTTCTTGAGACACCATTGTCTCCAACTGGGTCACAATTTTCTTGAACGCCTCCTTGTCTTCCACGATTCCACCAAAAACATTGGTGGAATTCACCACTTCAACCGCAGCAGATGTAGTGGGGCTGTTCGCCGCTCTTCGTCTCTTTTTTGATCTTTCGACCGTGAGCACCCTCATCGGCGGATCCTCCGAAGTCGGCTCCCCCGATGCAGCCGCAACCGAATCATCCGAGTCTTCATGTCTCATAGCTTCTCCCCGAACTGCTCTCCTTGCCAGATACGCTCCCGAGTGTTGTGGGTGTAATCCACCTCTATTTCCCCCCAAAACAGCAGAAACCCCGGCTGAAGCCTCTTCATCACCTCCCCTAGGTGGCGTCCGACTTAAAGACATTCTGGGTGTAAACACCCTTTCTGCATCATCGTCCGAAGACATTCCGCAGCCTTTCACACCACAACTGTCACCGGAAAATCACCCACGAAAGCTATTGTCCGCTGATTTTTTTATTTCAAATATGACACTTAAAAGGTTTTTCTTATAATTAATTGGTTTTATGTATATTTCAATGAAATATAGGCCACTTGTATTGCACTCGTAGTTATTACCACCAAAATATTTAGTTTGTTACACTCCGGATGCCTCAATCGGTTAAACTTCTTTCTTTTTTTATTATGGAATTTTTTCATACAAATATGACACTCATAAGGTTTTGCCAGATTATTACAATATGTATAGAGATTTTTCATACAAAAACAACATTCACAAGGTTTTGTCATATGTCCGACTATTACAGTAGTAAACAGTTTTTCTTTTTTTTCATACAAATATAACACTCATAAGGTTTTATCAGATTATAAGTATCTTCCCCTCTCCCTCCCATCAATATGTAGATATTAAAGATTACAACACACCTCTAAGGTAGCCTCAAAGGCACCCTTGTAATAACATGGGGGTACCCAGCGGGGCACCCCAGCGAACAACAAACACACAATAAAATAAAATAAAAATAGTATCTTATTCACTATATTATTCATACAAATATGACACTCATAAGGTTTTGCCAGATTATTATAATATGGATTGAGATTTTTTTCATACAAACACAACACTCACAAGGTTTTGTCATATGTCCGACTATTACAGTATTAAGCAGTTTTTTTTTTCATACAAATATAACACTCATAAGGTCTTGTAAAACAGCAAAAAAGAGTGTAAAAAAAAAGTGTGAATGAGATAAAAAATACGTTTATTACGTCAGTTTGAAAGGGTAAGAAAACATTCTTTACCGCCAAAATTGTGTATCATTATATTGCCATATTAAAATTAATTAAGAAAATATCAATAATTTATTTTGAGTAAATGTATCATTATAAATGTATGTTACAAAAAACAGTTTAATTTGTGTTTTTTTAATACTTTTGCAACATATTTTACGCGAATTAACCAATATTTAATTAGTTTGAACGTGTTAAATGAAGATTCAAGAAACGAAAAAACATTATTTTTTTTCAAATGTGTGATCATTATTTTTTGTAAACGGCAACATCGGCTGTTTAAATTCAGCCAATCACTTTTTGAATGTTTTTTGAATATTCTACATCAGCCAATCACGTCGCTCGATAATTTGACATATTGGAAATGCGAACCACGCGATATATTTTGACAAAAGAAAGACGCGATATGTCTATTTTGTAAAGTCTGCGTTCCGTACAGAATTATTAGTTTAATTATTACATTTTATAAAATAATAAACTTCATAGTATGATAATACAATTAATGTGAGTGGTACTTCTCACACACAATATTATGTACCACGGAGAACATAGTGGTGAAGAGAAATAAGTGATTTGATATTCCTGCTAAAGGGCATTTTTGGAAGATTGTGAAGAGATGCTTAGTGTTTTTACATAATTTTAAGTGTGTTAGAGCATTTCACTAACGCATATAGGAATAAATAGTTCAATTAAATTATAGAAGTGAAAAGATCCAAGCCGCATAGCGCGTAACTTTCCAACAACTTTTCTACAGGTGGATCTTTCTCAGCTACAGTGGTGAAATAACCCAAGTGATAAATTCGTGTTTACCTTTAATTTTTTGTTATTTATATTAGTGGAATATGTGATCAGGAATATTGTGTAAAAATTTTAGCGAAATCTATGCAAAAATAACTTAGTTATAGTCAGATTAGTATTGGCGGATGCGACAGCATATAACTTCATCACCCTTTTTCTCGAAATGTCTGTCTTGTGGGTTACATCACTTCATATCCACGGCAACGATATATTGTATTTCTTTCTTTCTTTCTTTTTTCCGGCAAGGCACCCGACATCGAGTGAATTATGAATATATTGTATTTAATGGTGGGTAATTTACAACGAGATATTAAAACTATGTTTGTTTTTACCTTTATACAGAAATAATGCAAAATGCACAACAATAAACATTGATTAAAACGATTCTAATGTTAAAGGATTATTCATTACCATGACAATGACATTTGAGGGCTCGGAAAAGATTACGTAATTAGTGCAAAGGCATCCTGGATGTTAGAAGCTGGTTCTGTCTTGTGATTTTAAGAGAGCATTCATTATTTTAAAGGTAAGAATTTATTTGTAAATTTAAACACAACAGCACATAAAGCATAAGGAACTAAGTCATAGTAACAAAAAAATAAGGCCAATTGCAGTGTTTTATATGAATTTAATTTATAAGACATTTAATACTTACATATATTATATTTTATATATAAATATATATATATAAAATATAATATATGTAAATATAATATAAAATATAATATTTGCATGCAAAGGCAAGAGCCAAGTCTCTGCCAGACTGTACGCAGTGAAATGGAGTAAAACATTCATCTCATATTATCTCCTGCGTAAAATTACATGATCTTTCATTAATGGAATGCATGTTGCACATGCATTTCAAATGAAAATTAGATCATACAGTCTTTCATATATATATATATATATATATATATATATATATGCGAAGTTATTTTTTTTTCGTATAAACTGGAATTTTTCACCTACGAAAGTGTTAATATGATGTATTTTATACGATAGGTATGATTTTAATCGCAATGTATGCATCACTTGCAGGGTAGAGAAGAGAGTATTAGGTGTTCCGATGCTTACGAATCGGCTTTGGCTGGCTTAAGCACTTTATACCATGGCAACGTTCACCACCAATTCCACCTATATCTCTTATACTTCTCTCATATCAATCTTTTTCAGAGCGGGTGACTGCACTCATCGCTGAAAAGCGACTTCGTCCAGCCAATTGGTGAACGTTGCCATGGTATAAAGCGCTTAAGCCAGCCAAAGCCGATTCGTAAGCATCGGAACACCTAATACTCTCTTCTCTACCCTGCAAGTGATGCATACATTGCGATTAAAATCATACCTATCGTATAAAATACATATATATATATAAAACAAGAAAATATAGCCAGTTAATAGGAATAACTAATTATTAATCACTGGTGATGCGGGTGCGTTGTTCAAAGATAAAGATGATAAGAAATGCAAGAATGTTCCACTTACCTTCTGGATGAGGAGGCTGGAACCTGGAATCGCCTTGCCTCTCACACAAGTTCACTTCTTTGAATATATAACTTAATAATAAACTTAATGTGCGGTAATTTTTAATAATTAATTTATGCGGGTTTGTATATTTATATTATTAATAAGCGGTGAAATTATATTGATGCGGTAACAAGTTATAGGCGATGCGTTAGGTATTGATTCACAATGAATACGGCTGTGCGGTAGGTATGGATTCACAATGAATACTGGTGGGGAAGAAAGAATGATAGGAACACAATGTAATATGATTGCTGCAAGGATGGGAAGAATTGTGACAATTTTTGATAAATGAAACACTTCACACAAACCCTCTCACCTCCACATAGGAACAACCCGAAATCAACCATAAATTAGAATTGGCCCAAACAATCACTTTGGATTATATTATAATTAATGAAAATGTTACACTGCAAACTGAAGACATGAAACATACACTTTAAATAAAGCGTACCAAGATTGAACTATCACTAAATGAACCATATTTTTTGTAAAATCTGTGTAGGAGAGTTATCTAAAATGTGTTATATAATTTATTATATTCCTTTACAGATATGACTGGTTATTTATTTCAATAACAAGAATGACAAAATCAAATATTTGGATGTTAATTAATAAATTGAAGAAAGTAAAATATCCAAGAAGTGGAGATTTGGAAGCATTTGCCGAGTGCTTGGCAACGTCATGAAGACCTAGCATGGTACAGGAAGAAGAGAATTAAAAATAATACATAATTTTATTATTTTACTCAAGAAGTGGAGATTAGGAAGCATTTGCCAAGTGCTTGGCAACGTCTAGAGGACCTAGCATAGTATAAGTAGAAAAAAATTAAAAATAAATTTATTATTTTACTCATTCACTGTGTCTAGGTAGTAGAATTAAATAAACCATAAGTATTTTTGGTCTAATATATAAAACTAATTTAGTTTTCTCTTTTGTATGAGATTATAATATCAGTAGATAAATAAAATATGGCTCCTTTTTGAAGAATGATTTATTTTTTGTTCTACATTGAGTATGGCATGGAGAGTAGGTAAGTATTGCAATTGTATACGTACATATTATTTTATTATTATTTTATGTGTTATTTGTTAACGACTTAATTTTGATTTTTTTTTGACATACTTTTATATTCTAATAAGTTTCATTGATTACGTGTTTTGACTATTTTATATTAAAATTTTATTTTAATTTCAAATTGTATTTAAATTTATATAAGAAGTTTGTCTCTTATTGTTTATATTCAACAATGGCTTAATATTTAAGTCCAACCTCAATTTTGTTTTTCTTTTCTTTTATAATTTAATATAATCATTTTATTTTATAACTATTGTTGTTTTGTGTAAGTAACTATTAATTTTTTTACATCTTAATGTTTGTTTTATAAGTTTGTACCTGCAGCTGTTAACTCTTATTTTATTGTTTTTGTCTGTCAAATTGTTTTTTTCTATGCTATAATATGTTTATGTAACATGTAAAAGCCTCACGCCGTGTAAAGTTGATAAATAAAATAAAAATAAAATAAATTTCATTAGCTTGATTAATCTGTATTAGATCGTATGATCCTTTTTAATAAGTAAACTTGTGTGAAGGAGGTGTTAGGTACTGCTTAGGTACATACATGAAATTACTTACACTTATTCTAACATGTATATATATATATAATTCTCAGATATATCTAATTATTAGGTATTAAAGTATTTAACATTTTAAAATATCTTTTTATTTTCCCAACAATTTCATTACAGCAACCATTTCTTGAATTTGGAAAAAATAGTTTATTTTCTAACTGTATGTCCCATGGAACATCTAGCAAAGAATAGGATTTCCCACTTTCTGTAAGTTCTTCAGTATTCTGTAAAAGGTTGATATAGTATTCTGTAAAACGTTGATATTTGAACAAATACATTTTACGTAAGTGATGAGGCATGCCATGAATTATTTTTTTAATGGTACAAAGTGGACAACCAGCGTGATTATAACATGCAGCTGGTCTACTGAATCCTTCACTTTTGTGTTGTATCCTATTGATATCACCCATCCTGATTGCCTAACCTTTATATCGGCATAGAATGGACAACCTGCATGTTTATTACATGCACATGAATTGCAAACCCACATACTATGGGCAAATGCCCATTTTCATTGAGGGGGTTATTTCAAGACTCAATACCCACTTAAAATTAAAACCCACCAATTATAATGTTTCCTTTTTAAGATGTAATTAAAACTGCATTTAAGTAAGGTAAAATAAGAAACACATTTTTTGCATCTGTTGGAAAGAATAAAAAACAATGTCGTGTCAATGAATAAAAGAATAAAAACCGTCAACTTTTTTTTCTTCTTTTTTTGGATGGCTTTTCACCCATTTAGAGTGTTATCGCCAGGAAACAGTCTGAACTCTTCTTTCTCTCAACAGGAGCAGAGTATATCTATAACACTATCAACAAGATATTCAGTGTGACCCATGGTTGCCAAAATTGTGTGGCCATATATGATTTTCACTCTATCATAAATCATAATACAAATCTTACTTTTCATTATTCTGTTTCATATTGAAATGTCTACCTTTTCTTAAAGAATATTTACTCACGGTACCCTTTTTACAGTGTAACGGGTATTAGTACCGATAATTGCTTATGTCAACACCAAATTACCGTAGGTACATCTAATATATGAAATTCTCGTGTCACGGTGTTTGTTATCATACTCCTTAAAAACGACTTAACCGATTTTGATGTAATTTTGTGTGCTTATCGAGTAGGTCTGAGAATCGGGCAACATCTATTTCATACCCCTAAAAATTAAGGGTGGTCCACCCCATTTTTTTTTTATTTAGGGCAAAATATTTTTTTTATGGTGAGGCATTAAAAAATACATACAGCCCTAAGTTTTCACCCTTCTTCCATCAACCCCAATTTTTTAATAGCGATATAAGTAAGTACATAATTCAATCATTTTCAACTCCGGTCGATTACTGCAGTTATCTCCGCCAAGCGTCTTCTATACGTCTAAATAAAAAAATACTTTAATAATTTGTCTACAACTCTTCATTCGTCTTTTTATTATTATTACATCCTCACACCTTTATATTATTAGTTATTTTTTATTAAACTCAAAATGATTTTCAAAAAATAATGTAGAAGATGGCAAAACAACGTTTGCCGGGTCAGCTAGTAAAAATATATAATTACATATAAATTGGGAAGTACAGAAGGCCGAGGTGAGGTGTCCAGGGTCGTGCAGTTAGGCCTTTAAAGGACGCGAGCCAGAGAGTCGCTAGCTTCAGCATGGTGTGGAAACATTAAATCCTCCCGAAAAGGACAAATCTACCAAACCTGCTCTCCACCAAGGGAAACAGGACGACACAACGAAAAGACGAGTTCGCCGTGCGCACCACCGCTACAATGGGCAAAACCAACCCTAAGATACTCCAACGTCAGGCAGGGGTGAACCCGACTGACGCAAAAGCTCCCAATGAAATATCCAAACATCCACAAACTCCAAAAATGCCTTAAGGTTCCTTGGGCATTGCAAAACCTCCCCAAACCATATTGGTCAGGGCGTGTTCTCGCTCATATCATCTAGCATTGCATCTCTAGCATCATTCATCACAGAGCACTCCCATAGGATGTGCTCGACATACTGCGTCTCCAACCCACAAACACAACTTGCACTTTAGATCACAGATAAAAATGATATAAACAGTAAAACAAAATTATTACTTCTGACAAAAAGGGGGGTTGTAGTGAGAAGTAGAATAAAGAATCCCCACGACAGCGATTTTGGCCAACTGGCTCTTGAGTAGCCCGCCTATAAGGACAAGGTTTGAATGTGTGGATAAGTAGGAGTAACGACTCCTGAGATGGATCCGGGTGTAAGGTGGGTCCCTCTTCAATGATCAAAGGCAATATCTTCCAGCTAACCGATAAGTAAAGTAAATAAGATATATTCTCAAAATGCTCGGAGAATAGCGGAAGAGTGGACGGGATTTTTTTTTCTAAAAGATATATCAGTCTGGGTTTTTGTTATAAACCCAAATACAGCCTTATACACCTTTCACAGTAAGCTACTAAAAGCTTGTGCCGTGAAAGATATTCGTATTTGTATTGATATTCGTAATTCATCATAAATTTACCTATTTTAACTTTATGTCATAGTTATTCATCATAAATTTACCTATTTAATAATTTAGCAAAAGAAGATAAATTAGAGTTACTTCGTAAGGATTAAATAGTCATAATTCCCTGTTTGAAAACGCATGGCACACCCACCACCCTGGATATGCACGGGGGTGGGATGTAGTACGCCTATTGGGTAGTTAGGCCACGCCCACATTCATCGCGTTATATACCTGTTATATATCAAAACCCGTCCCCAGGAATATCGTGTACATAATATTACATAGGCACGTACTCAATATACATAATAGGTATATGTACAGTCATATAAATATACATAGTATCTAAATTGAATTGCTTGTCCAGATCTTTGTGTTCAAGTATGTAAGATTCCTTCCAACATAATATAATTAAACCGTGACTCGAACCTTATCCGGTACGTTGGTTTATAGGTGCAATAATAGCACCCACCATAATAGGTATACTATGCACCTACTTATTGTTATTATGTCCATTTACAAAACATACTACATATATAATTATGGAAAACATCTATGTGCCTATATTTTATAAACCCAGTGCGCTATTTATAGGTATATTAAACTAATACAATATGTAGGTACCTACATATATTGAGCTGTCATTTGGAATAAGTAAATAAATCAAAATACCTCCCTGACGTGAAGCAAACCATTTGTTCAAATACTAACCAACCCACGAATCTCTTATAGCTATTTATTCCATCTAAAATTATGTTAACTCAGAGAGAAAATCATTGATAAAATTTAGTTACTAATAATAAAGAATGTTAATCTTCTTCCTGGAAGCTTGAAGACATTGTCCACTTTCTATATTACAAGGGCTAATGTAAATAGATGTAAGTAGGTATAGGTACGTAATAATTATGTTATTTTGTTCCATTGATAAATAATATTCATAAGAGCGAAACCCATTGGATGCAGTTAGTATTCTGGTTATCCTAATTTGTGTGAGATGCCATAATGACATAGTAATTACGTTATAGTGCCTAATTTCAAGCAGATATAACCTGTTACAAACATTGAAAACAAGTAAATAAAGTTGGTGTATGTGTGTAGGTATGTATACCTTGCTATACAAGATGATTTTATTAACCGTGAGAATTATCCTCTCCTCTAGTCGTGTGTAAACCCTCCACAAAGGTTCTCAGAATTTCCACTGAAGTGAACCACTCCCTTGAAATTATTACGACTCACGGATTGGATAAGCATTACCTTTACCTTCCAATAGTTAGAATATCAATGTGTAATCATTATATTTAATGCATTCAATAAATAAAAAAATAAACACCTCCTGATAGATGTATGTAGGTACCTACATAATAATACATATAACCTACTAGCGAGTGGTAGGGGCTACACGCTACAGATTACTTGAATTCTGACAAATTAGCGTGGGAACAAGAATTATCACTCATCACTCAATCACACACATGAAAGATTACACATTAACCAGAGTGTACCTGGTACCTTATTATCTCATTACATTCTTCTCTAACTATTAATCACCTATATCTATCTATCTACATACCTACCCACTTCACATTTTCTTGAATGACATTGCACTATATTTTCCATCAATGTATTATTATTATTATTATTATTACATATTATCTCATTTATTTAACAAAATAATACTGTAGTCTACATTTTCAATATAACATAAAATAAACAATAAATATGAAATATAACATGAAATAAAAATATCATATTACATATATAGTAATAAAATATTTAAATAACTTTATACACAAAATGTAGAAGCTTAATATTATTCGATTCGAGTTAATTACAATCATGGGAGATCACTATCGGAGCTAAGGGAAGAAAACTTTCTAACTCTCCTAGTGGATGACAGAAGAACATCATTCTGCATGGCATATTCTATGACTGCTTGACAGACTCTTACATACTAAACAATTATTGTAGTTGTTGTTCTCCACATATCTTTATATTATTATCTTCTCCTGCTCAGCTTTATTTAGATTATCATCGTGTAGTATAGTGATGTCTACGAAATACCTGTTTTACGGGATCTATGATCAACCAACATAATATCTGGTCGATTAGCTGGAATATTTCGATCAATTTGAACTGATATATCCCAGTAGAGTTTAGTGTCATTGTTTTCTAATACCGATACCGGCCAATAATATTACAATATGGTAATTTTGTTTCTTCTTCAATTAATTTAATTTTAAAGCCAAATTCTGATGCAATGTTTTTGCAACCCGATCATGTCTTTATAAATACTCTGAGGCAAAAGGAAGAGAACATGAACATCCAGACAAAATATGTATTAATGCCTGTCCTTTCTGATAACATGCTCTATATTTATCCGTTATATTTTGTTTCACTATGAATTTTATTTATTTATTCCTTGAAAACACATAACAGACAACAACTATATATATAATGTACAAGGTAGAAAAAAAATAAAACATTTCACTCAGTCGTCATCCAAAAACCGTGCGTCACAATTAATTTACATTATCTCAATATTTATTCATTAATATGAAAACCACAAACACACACGCACACATCAATCACTCGTCTTGCTAGCACACACATACAGTCAATTCCACATTCACACAAAAACACAGATACTTAAAATTATACATATACATAATATATATAACTTTAATAATAATACAAAATTATTTTGAATGATTGTTTGTTACCACTGTATTACATAATGTTCAATAGCACAAACAAATCCTTCAGTTTCGCCAAAAATATAACCAAATCCATAGATTTTTATATATAATACCTAGATGGAGTACTCGTATGTATTTTCATTGTAATAAAGTGAGGCACCATTTTTCGGCACTTTTGACAGATCGGTTGGCGAAAAAAAGTGTGGTAAATCGCTTGAAACGTTGACTAGAACTTCAAAAAATGTCTAATTACGTTTTTATAAATGTAAAAATGATTTATTTTCTCGTAATAAATACTTTATAGTAATCTCATTTGAAGAAATATGGAATGTCTGAAGGTAACGCTTTACTTCAAAGTTTACTATGATTGAAATAATGACACCACTTTGACACAAAAATCCGTAATCTAATGCTCTATATCTAAATTAAACTTCAATATTTAGCCTAGAAAATTTGTAAATAATACTTTCTTGTTACTGGAAAGAACTTGTGTAAATGTTATCCTAATAGATTTAAAAGTATGGTGTTTTGAAATTTTCATCATAATAAATTATCACTATAGAAGAATCCTGAGCCATACTATTGAAGAGAGACTCCCATCACAACCGAATATCTTAGGATTCGTAGACTCCTATTTATCTGGTTGTAAGGTTATTAGCCATATTGGATTGATAGAATGTTTAATTAATTATTTAGGTTCCTACGACAGATAAAGAATTTATAACGGTTTTTATATTATTATTTTTTTACAAAAACCGCCCACGGAAAAATCTCTAAATTCCAAAATATTAGAATTGTTACTTTGAAAAATTATTTGGTATAGATACTTTTCGATAGATATCAATAATCAAAAATATTTTTAAATTAGGAAATTATGAAAATTATTATAAACAATTTGCAGCAACGGTTAAAAATATTTTTGCTAAATTAATTACAAAACAGGAGTCCATCCTGAGCTTATATCATAATAGTTATCAGCGAGATTAATCTACTCCAAATCGAACATTTTTACTTAGTGCAAATTAGTACACTTTACAACTAGATATACATATAACTACCTACCTACATACATATGTAGGTAGGTAGTTATTTAGAGAAGAATAAATTAAACAGTGAAATGCTCAGCGCGAGACCTGGCGGCGTTACACGAAACAAATAAAAACCTAATAATGTATTATAATACAAGGAGTAAGAATAAATAAACCGCGTACCTATACCTACCTACATATTATGTATAAGTACTCACCGGGAATAATTTAATAATATTAGCCGGGAATAATAATAATATTATTAAATATAATTGAGTACGTCGGTAGCCTGGAAGTCTCGGCCTCGTGAACATGGGGTCCGTGGTTCGATACCAGGTGCCGGCAAACTCCCCTTTCACGACACAAGCTTTAAGTAGCTTACTGTGAAAGGTGTATAAGGTTGTATTTGGGTTTATATCAAAAACCCAGATATATCTTTTTAAAAAAAAAAAATAGGTTTATTATACAATTTCAACGGTGGGTGTTATGAATCAACGTGACAAGTAATAATCAACGTCATATTATTATTGAATCAACTATGATCCCTTATTCCAAAACTGCAAACAATCTTGTCGTTTTACTGGATAGGGAGCATCATTCTTGGCGATCACGGACCACTTTCTCACTCAAAATTTGGCATATGTTTCCTAGTCCCTTTTCCTTCCTATTCTCCTCCTTTGTGCTTCCTCTTCTCTTTTCTTTAAGGTTGTTTGGAAGAAATAATGGCACCTCACCTCTGTATATTGATTTCATGATTCTGTTTAATTTATATGTACCTACAAATTTGACTTACTCAGTCCTCAGTAAAGATATAAAACAAAATTTTCTAACTAGGAAATTCACCCCGTGCAATTTTTTTCTCAGAAGGTATACTATTATACAAATTAACTCAATAAAATAAATACATCCATAGTGAAGTGTGCATGTAATTGAATAATGTCGCAGGGAAATTATGAAAATTGAGATATGATCAAATACCGAAGGGAGATGATCAATTCAAGGCTGATGTTAAAATAACAACTCTGTGAGGTGATTCCTGCATCTGACGTAAATGAGCATTATTATTTATTTACTTTTTTTGAACATCATCATTTATAAATTATTATAAAATACAACTCTCAGCAAGAAATCTAAATCGTTACAATGGTTACAATTTGACATATATTTAAAAATCAAAATGAACGGCAATGTGTCAGTGTTGCCAATTCGAATGTTGAAAAAGACGTAGCTCAGACTAAAAAAGTAATGTGTGTTAACAAAACGATACAAAATTTTAAATACTAGGACGGTATACAGTGGCGAGATTATCACTATCAAGTGATTTCTTCCATCTACATTTTTTTACGTTCACTAAAAATGTTAAAAATACAGTTTTTTTTTTTTTGTTTTTATAAGTGTCAGCTTAAGAAGCTATTTCGTTTGTTAATTACATAGTTTTGAATAAATAATTTTAATGACAATTGTTGCATTACCTACTCTGCGTAACATATTACATGATTTACTAAATAAATACTTGAATTAATTATAAATAAAACAATTATTTATAGTATATCCACAGTGACTTTTTATTGGACGCGAGCCGGCTTTCAAGAGCTTCCGCTCTCATCATCAGGCTGGCGAAAAATGTTTTATTTATAATTCATTCAACATGAATTTCCATCATGTACCGTCGGTTGAAAATATCAACTTTTAAATAAATACTTACCATACTAGATAATTACAATATAATGTCTTCTTTTCACAAAAACGGTTTATGGATTTGATCGAATCACTTGCTTTATTTTAGTGAAATTACTCTAGAGAGTTGTTATTTTAACATCTTCTGTGTCAGATCTCGATTTTCGTCATAATATTTCCCTACGATAACTTTTTTTTTGAAAGATGAATCTGGATTTGAAATAAATTCCAATACACCCCAGACACCCTGACAGTAGGCAATGTGTTTGTATCGTGAAGGTGAAGTAAGTCGGCAGTGAGTGAAATAGAACTCGGGTTTCTTGATTGAAAGTCTGACTCTTTGCCATCGGAATATAATAATTAGATAATATATATATATACCCATTTGTGTAATGTAATAAATGATTACGTACCTTGCAGGTAATATGCCTTATGAAAGTACCTTCAGCTTTTCAATTGAATGTTCTGGGTATATTATGTATCTACAAAGTAATGAGATGGCGGGATGCAGGCGTTGGGGCGGAGGCGCGGAGAGTTAACCTCAGCAGCCCACCCAGAAGTGCGCCTGCCGAATGGACAGCCAGAGAAGCATAGGAGGACAATGTATATGTACCTAATATGCCAAGTGGATTCACTTTACTTAACAAACAATAAATTATCTTTGTGAAATTGTCATTTTTCGTTTCGAAAGAGACACCAGTGTATATTATTTTGCCTGATTGATAAAAATAACTGAATATGGATAATAATTATTATGGTAACAGTATGTAGGTAGGTAGGTACCTAATACTGCAAATCTATCAGTAATTTTATATCTGATTTCTAAAAGCATTTTTTTCGAATTCATAATGAGAGATTTCCATCATATCGCATCACACTACATCACATCGTTAAAAGATTGTAAAGATACCCAATAAGTAAGTTCTTACCTAGTTGTAGCATCTATATTTAGCTACATACCGTACATAATACCTATCTCATAATATTATTATGTAGGTACGGTACGGTACGGTAATATCTTCATTCAACACTAAATTGTCCGTAGGTGATCGTGATCCTCTATAAATAATATCATATTATTAAAATACGATAAAAACCTTTTACCTGTCCTCAGTTGGACCGCCCTGGTGCGATTTCTTTGTTTTTGGATGCATTCCTCGTCCGTTTTATTGAAATGTTGATGTAAATAATGGAGTGGCATTAGTATGCAGTATCCACCTTACACGAACTGAAACTGGACTGAGGAGCACAGGTGGTTTTCCCGCTCCTCAATCCTCAACACTCACCCCTCAGCCTGATCAGATCCCCTATGTGATATATCAGTAAGTATGTACGTATATATTTGTAGATATAATATTACACTTTATCATGTAGGTAGGTACCTACATAATATTATTACAGAGCTAGATTGGAGCATTAAATAAACCCGGTATATTGATATAGCTTGTTCCTTGGCATTCAACCGATTCACAATACTGTGAATACCTACCTACCTACCCACGGATGATGTACGCAGAATTCATACGCACTACCTACCTATGTGGGTAGGTACCTATATTAATATACATATAGGTACATAGGTACCCACCTGCGAAACATACCTACTGAGAGATGAAAATAACAGATAACGTGTAAAAGTACCTAATTAATTAATAAAGTATGCAATCAAAAGTTGACAAATTAATTAGGTAGGTACCTCAAATGATTTCAATCTTCTACTGAAACAAAACTTCAAATGCGTTAAATAATAGTGTATTAGATACTTACGCATACAAACACATACGGTCGTGGTGATTGAAATATAACTCACAAAATAATCTGTACATGGATTCCAGTCGTAATAAATATCATATCTCTTACTACAGTTTGTGTCTGTGTGAGGTCTAGGACACAAACTGTGCACAAAGTGTCATCATGCCATATACAGATTATGTCTGTGGGACTTAGATCATGAAATGTCATGTAATGTCGACACACTATTCCTAATATTGCGGCTGCGTAAGGTTTAGAACTTTAAGTTTATATATAACGTCGCGTCGACACAGTGTATTCAGTTTGTGACTAAATGAAGTTTAGGACACTAAGTAATGAATTGTTACGGAAAAGAGCTTTTTCAAGATCTTTCTTCTTCACGTGTCCTGTCGGGTCCCCCCGGCGACGTTGACGACCACTTGAGAGAAAGCTTCCCTGTCCCTGTGTGGCGCGAAACAGCTCCCCCACGGTTCAGATACCGGTCCATTCTCGAATGTTTCGAAGCCAGGAAAGCTGTCTTCTGTGTTCTTTCGACCCCTTTTGCGGCCTCGATCTTCCCCTTCATGACGAGCTGGAGTATGGTGTATTTGTTACCTCTCATTACATGGCCAAAATATGATATTTTACGAAGCTTAACAGTGGTGAACAGTTCTCCATTTGCATTGGCTCTATGTAAAACATCAATTTTTGTTATCATATTGGTCCAGGATATTCTTAGCATTCTTCGGTGGATCCACATTTCAAACGCTTCAAGGTGGCTTATTATATTAACTTAAAGAGTAAAAGAGAAAGAGAGTCCACACCTCTATAACACCGTAGATTAAGACCGACCATATACCATTTGACCATTCTTTGTCTCAGCTTTAGGTTTATATTGCGTCACAAACAAGATTTTTCATTTTATTAAATGCTGTTCGTGTCGCTTATATTCAAGATCTTTGCTAAGACTAAATTATTGTTCGACGCGGTCATATTAAAGCCTAAATATGATTTATATTTAAAAAAAGACATAGAATTGTCAGTATTAAATCCTAATTTTAATAATTGTATCCTCCAGTGATATTTATATCAATATTTTTTTCCTTACATAAATATTATAATTTTACAATAATATCGTTTCCCTTAAGAAGTTTTACAGCGCTCTTATTTTCTATTAGTATTTTGTAAACTTGATAAATCAACTATTGGCACTATATTTCGCACGAAATTTCGCAGTGAATAAATTAAAAATAAATCCAACAAAGACTGAATTTCTTTGGGTCGCTTCACCGAGACGACAACACTTTATTTAACTACGACCCCATATCCATCCAAAACATCAATATCATACCATCCAAACACGTTAAGTTTCTCGGAGCCTACATTGACAGCTCCTTATCTATGGATAAACACGTTTCATCCACCGTCAGTAAATGTTTCTTTGCACTACGACAATTAAGTCCCATAAGGAGATGCCTGACACCCCAGGATGCTAAAACATTAATAAATGCCTTTGTGGTATCTCGGTTAGATTACTGTAATGGTATTCTGGCCAATTTACCACAATACCAGCTTCAAAGAATCCAATCTGTGCTCAACGCCGCTGCCCGGTTGATTTTCAAAATGGACCAACGCTCTCACATAACTACTACCCTCAAAAATCTGCACTGACTCAAGTGCGCAGAAAGAGTGACTTTTAAGATTTGCCTCACAGTTTTCAAGTCCATTCACAATATGTCCCCATCATACATTTCCGATCTCTGTAGACAACAGGTTCCAAATCAAAGGCAAGCCACCCTTAGATCAGGCTCTGACGCAGGTGTCAGGCTGACGGAGGTCAGTGTAAGAGGAAGACCAAAATATTCCTATCGAGCCTTCAGCTCGGCCGGACCATCCATGTGGAATGATCTTCCTGAACAAGTGCGTAAGACACAGTCTCTTGCTTTGTTTAAGAGTCGGTTGAAAACACACTTGTTTGGCGTATCATATACCTAACTGATATAAATTGTAAAATTCGTTTTTATTATTTTATATGTGTAGTTTATAACATAATCTGCTCATAAATACATATGTTTTAGGATTAAGTTACTAGTATTAACACAATATTTTAGGATGCGCCCTTGAAGTGGATTTATTCCACAAAACGGCGCATTATAAGTTGTCTATTATTATTATTATATGTTTCATAAATCGGTCTGCAAAACTCACTCCATGTTTATCTGCACTTCTAAAATTTCACCCATATGACTACCTACTTAACATCAAAAACACGAATGTGAGTTTACTTTACTTTGTGGGTAAATTTGACGTCACAAACTTCGAATAATTCAAACCCTCTTTAATAAAAATATATAAGCGCCACTATTTCGTATTATTCGATTGAAACGCATTTACTCGTAGTACCCTTTTCTTTCATCTTTTAACACTCTACACGGGGGCGTTAGATAGAAACGTACCTCCTTCCCTCAACGGTGCCATTGGAGTCACCTTTTCCCAAGCCATTCCTAGCGCTCTCTAGATCTTTGTCGCAGGATCGATATGTTAAAACAATAGTGAAAGTTCGTGATCTTGTAGAAAATAATGACTTCGAAAATAACTTTGAATTTCTTTACTCAACCCATTGTTTACCTTGATACACTTTGTACCAGACTTATTTACTCAACCTTTTGTTTAGCTTGATACACTTTCTACAAGACTTCTTTACTCAACCTTTTGTTTAGCTTGATACACTTTCTACGTGATTTTTTTACTCGACCTGTTGTTTAGCTTGATACACTTTGTACAATACTTCTTTACTCAACCTTTTGTTTAGCTTGATACACTGTACAAGACTTCTTTACTCAACCTTTTGTTAAGCTTGATACACTTTGTACAAGACTTCTTTACTCAACCTTTTGTGCTTGATACACTTTGTACAAGACTTCTTTACTCAACCTTTTGTGCTTGATACACTTTGTACAAGACTTCTTTACTCAACCTTTTGTTAAGCTTGATACACTTTGTACAAGACTTCTTTACTCAACCTTTTGTGCTTGATACACTTTGTACAAGACTTCTTTACTCGACCTTTTGTTAAGCTTGATACACTTTGTACAAGACTTCTTTACTCAACCTTTTGTGCTTGATACACTTTGTACAAGACTTCTTTACTCGACCTTTTGTTAAGCTTGATACACTTTGTACAAGACTTCTTTACTCAACCTTTTGTGCTTGATACACTTTGTACAAGACTTCTTTACTCAAATACAATAATATATATACAAAATGGTCGTTTTTTTTTAAATTATAAATTCATCAGAAATTTTCATTCGAGACATTTTTGCAAATTTGAAAACGAAAATGTGGACGTAGGTACCTACCTAATTACTACCGCTAACAGGAGGGCTTAAATTCATACATCTAATATAATATTATTATATAGGTATTATATTAGATGTATGGTATCGGTAGTGGTATGACGCACATTAATGGTCTTAAACACAGGGGAGATAAGAAGATTGGAATGCGAGTGAAGAATTTGGAACCTCGGTGAGAATAGTTTTCCCATCTGATCCATTAGCACAAATCACCCAGTCGCTGTGTGAGATAGTGAGATAGTGCCCCCTCCTATCCACATCCAACCAACAAACATGAGTGCAGTGCAGCACCACCATATGTAGGAATGTAGGGAGCACTCAGTTCCTATACTACCACTACATTGCATTCAATGTTAAAATAATTGTACCAACACATCAGAAAGAAATAGCTGTCGTCAGTTTTCAAAAGACCTTATGAATTCAGTTTAGAAAATTGGCGAAATATATATATATTCAGGAATGATGATGGTATAGCATTTGGAACAACTTTGTGAATCCTATTCCACCTTCTTAACTTAGATTTATAATTTCTTTTTCCAATCAGTCCTCTTGATAATGTCAATCTGAGCTTTTGACGAAAGCGCTCGAGTTTTATTAAAAAATTAGTGAAAAATTAACTGTGTTTATTAATATTGATATTTGTAATCATAACAAACATTAGAATTACTAACTTTGTGAATGTTTATTTTAATAATAATAATAATAACTAGACAATTTATAGTGCGCCGTTTTGTGGAATATATTCACTTCAAGGGCGCATCCTAAAATATCGTGTTTATACCTATGATTGAAGCCTGATACATATAATACAAATATGGTAGATATAATACAAATATATAATACAAATATTTAATTAAGTAAAAATATGGAAAAAAAATAAAAACAATATTTTTCATTGAGGATGGACGTAGTCCGAAAAGCTTATAAAAAAATATAATACTTTAAGTGAAAGATACAGTATTTTAATTTAATCAAATTAAATAAATTATAATTGTGACGAATTTTCACAGTGTTTGCCCTTCAAAAATAAATAATGTTTTTGATTTAAAGTTACTTATTTTAATGCTGTACAGCTTCATCTTGTAAGATCTTCACCAAACTAAGATCTTACACGGTTTCTCTCAACTCAACAGCTCACAATATACCTTCTCTTGTATTGAATCTGAATCATGTGAGTACCTATGTGACCGACAACAAGGTACCTATGTACCGCATAGAGAGTCACATTCGATATAAAGTACCTACCTATAATTATAATTGTTATAATGTGGGTAGGTACCTAGGTACTATCAAGATGAACTTAATCTTATTTAAGTAGGTACCTACTTGTTTGTTTTATAGTGGGTACGTAGATGTTGTATTTTATTGGTTTTATGCGGCTATTGATTCGATCAAAACAAACAAATTGAATTCAGATATAATTTGAGAGAATGACTAAGGACATGCAGGCGCTGTTCTCTTGATGATAACGCCAGGGTTGCCAGTCTTCTCCAAAAAAATACCGAACATTGGGCAAAAAAAGTTTTAATCGTTGAACTATATTATGACCTTGAAATACATAGTGCCATTGCACAAGACCAACTAGCTGCCCTAGCTTATAAATATTATATTTTTTCTCACTAATGCACGCTTTCAGCAATACGTCTTATTTGCTTTAACTGCCCATGCATTTCGCAACATGTCAGACTGATATTACATTGTATACATGATTCAGCCTTCACCATGTCCACACTTAATTTATTACGGCTGTTCGTCCACAAATAATTCATATGGCTAAATACTCTTTTCACATAAGCATTACTACATTGGTACTGCCATTATCGTTTTAATTATCTGTTTCAAGTTAGCGCTTATGTTGTTTATTAGGGAGAAAAATTAATCACAAAAAAATACCGAACCGCCCATACTTCGGTATTTTTGTCATACCGAACACCGAACACGATGCTAAAATACCGAACGGTTCGGTAGAATACCGAACACCTGGCAACCCTGGATAACGCCGACCATTTACAAGTCACACAACATATTATTTATATACATACCTATTCGACGATCAAAGTAGTATTTTACAAAAAAATATTGTTTAAGTAAACTGAGGAGTTTTTGTTACTTATAGGTACTTCAAATTCCTATACCATTTTGAAAATTTGGCGACGGGGGTAGAAATATAAGCACGTAATATTTTCCGTTCTAAAGTAATTGACATTAACAATAGACCATTAAAGGTCACGTCACGTGGTCTTGTCTATGAATTTGCTTTTGCTTGGAGGGCAAACCCTCAGATTGCGCAAATCATCCTTGTAAGATGTTATGCCATAAGAGAAAAAAAAAGAAAGTCAGACGACAAAATAATAACAAAAACGACACTGACAGTTTTTTAGTTTAGAACTGCGCAGTTAGTACCATACCACCTTTTTGATTGTTTTGTTTTTGTTTTAGAACTGCGCAGTTAGAAAGAGATACCACCTTTTTGTTTGTTTTGTTTTTGTTCCGTTGTTGTCCTCCAAACATTTTTCTGTGACGTCATCCTTTAATGGTCTGTAGTCGTTACAAATACCCGGTAGGTTGTAGAAAAAGGTACTGTGAATAAATATTGTTTAAGAAAACCGAGAAGTTTTTGACATACTTCAAATTCCCATATACCATTTTGAGAATTTAGTAGTTTTTGGTAATTTTTGACTTCCCCATTTAGTAGTTTTTGAAAATAAAATCTGGTCACACTGGTTGTTGGACAGGTTGGACTAGCTAGTAGCCGCTGGACTAGCTAGTAGCGTTGTTGGACGTGTTGGACTAGCTATAAAATATAATATAACTAGCTACCATAGCGGCAAAATCGTTGCTTATTGTAAAAATAACAATGGTTCCTCACTTTCATATTACATTAAAAAATGTACGAATATCACTGCAAAAAAACTTATGATTTAATCTTAAGTTGCATATATTTTTGGTATTATAATCGGAAGATATTAATTTTTCATTACTTTATAACTATTAAATTTGAATTTTAAAAGTACCCTTCATTCTGCGCCCCATACAAATTTGACATTGTTCCTTAACGCTTTGATAGCTTTTTAAAGCAAAATTTAAAATGTCATTATATTTCATCAAAAAAAAGTATCTAGTTCAATTAAACTATAGTTGGTTTCGTTATTTTTCCATTTATTACCATAAAAATAAAAAAAAAACCTTAAATATCTGCGTGTTCCTGCGTTATGCAATATTGTGCATAGCGATATTTTATATAAAATTCTTTTTCTATTTTGCATAAAACGACATTTTTTTTGTTTTAAGTATCCTGCTAACTTTTATTTCTTCATTTAGATACAAAGAAATATCATTCAAGTGGAAAAAAGACCGCAAAAGCTTATTACATTAATGGTAGTATAATTAAGACATTTCTTTTTGTATCATAAAAGGTACATTTTTGGCAAGGTAAATGAATATATCGCTAAAATAATCAGAGATGTGCAAAATACTTTCAAAAAAGTATTTAAATACAAAATACAAATACCTACTTTTGAATTTTTGTATTTCAAATACAAAATACTAAATACATTTTCAAAATGGTATTTAAGTACAAAATACGTATTTTCAAAATACTTATTTAAAATACTTTTAACAAATAGTCGAACAAGGTGTAAGACAGGGGTATTCAATATTTCCAGCACTATTTAACTGTTATATACAGCGAGCCATTGATGAATTGACAGAAGAAATAAAGAACTGGATAAGAGTATAGATAAATGGAGAAAGGGTTGACATGATTCGATATAGCATTGCTTGTGGATAATGAAGATGAGTTGAATAAAGTCTTAGGAAGAACTGTCAAAATACAACATAAAAAGAAATAAATACAAAACAAAATGTATGGTTGTTCGAAGAGATGAGGCGACTGCAAAAATTGTCATAAATGGAGTGAGTAGCAGGTTAGATAATTCCTGAACTTGGGCTGCAGAATAAATCAGGATGGATACTCCGAATCTGAAATCGTATGGACTACTGTAACATCATATTATATACAGGACTGCTCCAGACCCTTCTTGATCGTCTTCAGATGGTTTTTAATGTTGCCTCCGAATCATTTATAGAGAGAATCAGAGCTGCTACAGCACTTCACTACTAAGAAGTCTACACTAGCTGAGAGTCTCAGAGAGAGTGATGTTTAAACTGTGTCTCTCTGTCCACAAGGTAGCACTGAGCTGTTCTGGGCTGAAGACTGGGCTCAGCATCTAATGCCGTGAACAAACTCGTATAATTCAATATTGCAAATACCTCTAGATTTGCAAAAAGGAGAACCAGCGCCAACTGCCTGGAACAGATTGCCTGAAGATAAAGTTGAAAACGCTACCGTTCAAAAGAAATCACAGCACTGTTGATGAAAATTTCATAATGTATCATTAAACAGCGTCATGTATAATTAGTTCAATCATCATTATTATGTGTGTATATCTCAAATATGGAGTACTGTAATGGAAACGTTGTAGTCGTAATTCAACAAATTGACACAAAAGCTTGCGTACGCGCATATCAATTATGAGTGCATTACGAGCGCTCTCTAGCAAAAGCTTTGTAATAATCAATTTAGTACAAATTTGGTGGGAAAACTCAAAAATTGTGATTTTTGAGTACAAACTCCATACAAAATACAAGCCCAGTACGGCTCACGTTTCCCCTTTTTCGATTCGAAATTTCAAAACATCATATTATTTTAAAAACCACTTGGACTACATGAAAATAATTTTTGTGGTTTATTAACTATAATAAATTATTCAGAGAAAAAAAATCAATTGTGATTATTACTTTTTTATATTTAAAAATTTCATGTAAAAATCACCTTTTTTGATAAAACATATAATGACCTTGAGATAAATTTTTGGTATTTATTAAAATATATAATAGAATATCAATATACATATACCAAAATATAGTCTCATTATTACTAAATATAATGTTGATTAAATTATTTCGCTACGGTTACAAAAAAAAATATTAAGGATTTTGTGTAGATTTATTTTTACTAAAACAGCCCGCGGGAAAAACTCTATATTCCAAAAACCGCTACGATATCACTCATATAATTCCTGCCACTTATCAATAAGAATACGGTTAATGTTTTATAAAATTTTCAAAAGAAAACATTCAGTCCCTTTTCAGATATTTGGTTTCAAAATTTGCATTTTTTCACATAGGAGCAAAGTTCGACTAGTTATAGAAAAAGAAGGACTATCTTAAATTCACCTGCATTGCTTCTGAGGATAGTGACATAAAATATCTCTGTAAATAAAAAATATTTATAAATGATATAAATGTTGTTTTCATTCTGAAATAATGATGCGAAAATGAGAATTTTTCAATTTTAGAATTGTAAATTTGAAGCAAAATTTAGTAATTTTTTCGATAGATACCGATGATTAAAAATATTTTCAAAACTAGAAAATTTTGTACTTAAAATATATATTTTTAAATTATCTCGATATGTTAATAAATAAAAAAGAAAGGTACAATAATTTTTCTAAAGATCTATTTTCAATAAAAATCACCCACGGCACGTTATAAAAATGGCCACCAAAAAAAATATTTCGAGAGTAAAAAGTAATAATACTTGTTTAAAAGTCTCAACATATCAGGTAATTAACAGGCAAAGTATAAAAAAAATCTAAGACATCGAGCAACGATTTTTCCATTTTTTGGTAGACTTTGTTTGGATTGATACATATTTGTTTTCATATTTTATCACATCAAAATGTTTGCAGCGTCAACAAGTTTTGAAAGTTTTTCTGCCAAACTTGTTGAAAATTTTATATTTCACAGTTTTAGTTAAAGGGCCTCTTTAAGAATACGATTTTAAGTTTTATAGAAAACGTAATTTTGGTAGTGAAACAGATCAAATAGATAGTGAATGTGTTACACCGAAAAAATGTTTAAAAAAATTAATTACTATTTACTTAAATTTAAATATAGACTGTAAAGATGCTGTGTTATTCTTTAGTAGATATACCTACTACTACTACTACTACTATACCATCACGGCATATCCCACAAGTGGGGTAGCCAGCAGACCAGCTGCATATAATAAACATGCAAGCTGTCTTCTCCGTGCCAATATAAAATTAAGACATTCAGGATGGGTGGCAAACCTCATCGCCGAATTTAAGATGTAAAATGTCTTATTTTTTCGAACACCTGCCATTTACAGGACACTAGATATACTAATTTGATACAAATGCAAAAAGCAATTAAAAAATATGTTTTTAAACATAATAATAAAGAAAAATAAATTGTACTTTATTTTGATACTAGGTACGTACTTTTTTTCTTCTTACCAATGTACTTTATTTTCAAAAAAAAAAGGTGGCAACCCTATCCAATTGCCGATGCGATTGATATCCGCATCATATTATAATTACGAATGTTTGGAGTTAAAAAACTTTACAAATTTTAATTTATCGACCGACGGTTCTTGGTGGAAGTTCATTTTAATAATTTTTAAATTGAAAAATGATATTATAGTTATTTCACTATTGACTTTATTTATTTTTGCAAGCCGGCTCGCAAAAATAAATAAATTATGGGTTTTTCCCACCACTTTCCCCTGGATGTTTCAAGAGCAAATCTCCTATATCATCCAGACTCAACGAAACAAAATAATTTTTTTCAAGGGAGGGCTCAGGGTTTGCCAGAAGGACTCCCCCCAACAAAATCCTCCCTAAAATTACAAAAACCCTTAATGTCCCTTGGAGGAGATACTCACTTCAAGGTTCTACTCACCACTACAATATTCTTACAAATTATATTCTTACAGTTACGTATAGAGGGTATCTTTTCCCGGATTATTTTTGTTCCCGGGAAACGGGAAATTTTAAAATGAATTTCCCGGGATTCCCGGGAATCCCGGGAAATTCATTATTATATTTATAAATATTCAATTTTCAACAAATTTGGTATAAAAACTCTCATAACTTGTTGACCCTTGCAAACATTTTGATTTGATAAAAAAAAAATCAAATTTTTGTTACCATTATAAGTAATTTGCTTAAAAAAAACTAAATAGCTGACTGACGAGATTTATTTAGGTACTCTATGTTATATCAAAATAAAAATTGTTTACAAAATATATAAACTTTTAATTTTTGATCATCCTATCAAGCAAAAAAATGTTATGGATTTTGACAAAGCTTTTTAAAGATTTTTGACTTTAAAAAATGAGAAATTTCGACAAAAAAATATTTTTTATATCGGTTAATATCCATGAATAAAACAAGAAAAATGACAGTTGGCTGCACTAATATTTTTAAGAACTATCTAACTTTTCGAAATATGTAAAAAAAAAACATGAAAAATTGTAGGATTCTTATACATTGTCGGCCAAACACACCTCCGATTTCGAATTATATTTAGAATAATTATGCTTCTTTCAAAAGAATACATTGAAGCTATAATTAATTTTTTTTTTAAAGTATAACACTTATATTGGTAATTAATATTATTTTTCATATTTTCATATCAAAATATTCGTCAGCTTCTACAAGTTTATCACAACTATTACAGTTAACTAAACAAAGATTTCGGTATCGGTATGGCAATCTGCATGACTAATAATTTGTATTTTTTCCCGGGAAAGGATTCGTTTTTTTCCCGGGAAACGGGAAATAAAAATTAGAGGGTTTTCCCGGGAATTCCCGGGAGTAACCCTCTAGTTACGTATTGCTACGTACCAAAACTCTTAACCCTAGAGACAACACTTTACAACTTATTTACTAGTGTTAGCACAATTAGAAATTTACTTACCACTATACTCACCCTTTCATGTATACAGAATTCTCTTTATAGAAAAGGAAAACAAAGGAAGAAGAGAAAAAAAAGGTAAAAAATAAAAAAATCGCAACCAAGGCTAAAGGATAGTGGACTGTGATGCAATCCTGAGAGAGAAAAAAAAAGGAAAATCCTCCAAGGGGCAAAGTTGAAGTTATTTAAAAACCGCCTCCGATAAGAGGAGTGGACATACACAGAACAAAGAAAAAGAGGAGTTCAGCGGCATGGAAATTGAAATGGGATGATCTTCGTCGACCCGGACTCCCTCCTGCGGATTTGTGAGTGATATGTGTGGTGTACTTTCTGAGCAAAAATAAATAAAGTCAATAGTGGAATACTTATATTTAGTGTTTCATTTTAAAAATTATTAAAAAACTTTACTAATACCACTAAAAATGATTATATGCGCGACCAAGGTTTTAAGAAACACGATGTTTTGCCATATACATTATACTACCATACTTTACTATACCCTCACGGCCCTCACGCCGTGTCCCAAGTGGGGTAGGCAGAGAGAACGGAACGCCAAACAGATCTATCTTTACACACTTCCTTCGCTTCCTCCACATTCATACAGTTTCTCATACACGCACGTCGGTTCCTCTTACTGAACACGCGGCCGTCCTTGAGAATTTGATCCACGTGGTTCTCGGACGCCCGCGCTTGCTCACACCCTTTCTTTCAGACAACTATTATATCCTTTTTGTCATTGCCATATACTTATATCGCTATTAAAAAATAGGTGTTAATGGTAAAAGGGTGACAATTTAGTGCTGTATGTATTTTTTAATGACTCGCCATAATATATAAAAAATAAAAATATAAAATTTGTCCAAAAAATAAAATAAAAAAATTCGGGGTGGACCACCCTTAGCTTTTAATGATATGAAAACTAGATGTTGGCCGATTCTCAGATCTAACCGATAAGCACACAAAATTTCATCAAAATATGTCCAGTCTCTCTCTCTCTCTCTCTTTTTTTTTGGCATTGCACCCAATATATGAGTGATGCTGCCATTATCAATCTACATGTATTACAATCCAAATCAAAAGTTCTCCAACAATAATATAATAAATTGTATTAAATCAACTATCTGTTTTCGAAATAATTCTCATCATGTAAACACAAATACGTACCTACTTCATTGTACACTAGACATGAAACAAACAAAAAAGTCACACTACCCTCTCACCACACGCCGTGGAAGGGAATATTGTTGCAATATTATTATTCGTCAACCAATGAACACAATTCAAAACAACACAATTAGTTACCAATCCATTATAATTATAAGTAGGGTGGTTCAATACATTACAACCAATCTGTTTTTAAACTTTCTATTACTTGAAATATATCTACTTACAACTTTTTATTATATTTAATAAGGTGATTTAAAATACAGTTGTTTACTTTGAAGTCATTCATTAATAGGAGACTTTCAATACTAGTGGGAAAGGATACACGCAGTCTCCGTAAGTCCCTAATAAGGTCCTCGTTTGGTAACAGAGGGCAGTTAAAAAAAACATGGTTTATTGTCTCATCCTGCTGTTCACACATACACAGTGGAGATTCTACTACATGAATTTTTGACAAGTGAGAAGCCACTGCGCAGTGTCCAATTCTCAATCTAGAAAGAAGGGAGGTTTTGATTTTTGTCATTTTTGTGGTACAAAACCACGGAGTTGTCAGAATATCGGTCTGGATAGATTTATAATGTGATCCCGTGGGTGTACTCATATAACTCTCTCTCCATTCAGTCATCATCAACGGTTTTATCGTATTGATGATATCTCCCATTGGTAAATCGAAGCAGCCTGGAACAATACCACATGAGCAGCCCTCTTTGGCCAACTTATCAGCTAACTCATTCCCATATATACCTACATGGGAAGGTATCCATACCAATGTTATGTCAATATCCCGTATTGATGCCATATGTAACAGTTTTTTGATATCACAAATCAAGTTATCATTTATTGAATTTTTTACAGAAGATGTAAGTTTGTCTAAGAGGCTTTTAGAATCTGAAAATATTACAATCGGAGTAATTTTATTGGAGATGATATATACCAGGGCCTCTCGGAGTGCTACGCACTCAGCGGTAAATACTGAGGATAGCTGATGAAGTTGAAAACTTTTTTCTAAGTTGAATGAAGGGATGCAGAAGGCAGCACCAGTCTCTCCACCAGAATTTTTCGAGCCATCAGTAAACGCCAAGATAGATGAGGGCCATCTCTCTTGTACCTCTTGCTCAAATAATTTGTTCACTGCGTGTGGCATAATGTTAGAAATTGATTTATCAATACCAATTGACTGAACAATTATTGGAGAATGGACAACTGCAGCAAAAAGGATTGAAAATATGGGAAGAGTTGGAGATAATGAATCTGAAAAATTACTGTGTAAGTATTCCCAGGATGAGACCAACAGTGGGTAAATTTTTGTTCTCCAGGAGCGATCCACTAAGCACCTATCTCTCAATAACTGTAATTTGTTAAAAATGGGGTGGTTGCTCTGATTAATTTTTTTAATGAGGAATTTCAATGCTAGATATTTACGTCGAAGAAAGAGTGGCATCTCGCCACTCTCCACTTGGAGGGCATTTATGGGTGAAGATCTCATCGCACCCAATATAAGTCTCATACATTGAGATTGAATTCTGTCAAGTTTTACTTCAAGGAATTTAGGCAGGGGTTCCAGCAGAAAGCAACCATAGTCGAGAACACTTCGTATAAGGGCTATGTACAACATTCTCATTGTGGCGGGGTGAGATCCCCACCAAACACGTGAAACTGCCCTAAGTATGTTAATATTTTTTTCACATTTTGCTTTGATGCCCTCCACGTGTAGGTTCCATGACAACTTTCTGTGGAGTGTCATTCCCAAAAATACTATTGAGTCAGTTACTGGGATAGCTCGATCGCCTATACTAACCGCAATATCAGGTGTGACGTGCCTGTTTGAAAAACAAATTATTCTACTCTTAGATGGGGCGATGTCAAATCCGTGCAAATGAAACCAACTATTCATTTTAGTCAAGGAACCTTGCAATATGTAAGATGCTTTAGAATGAGACTTTTGAGAACAGTACACCACAAAATCGTCGGCATATTGTAGCAGTGTGCAAGAAGGATCCATTACAGTGTGCAAATCCATCGTGTAAATATTAAAAAGAATTGGACTCAAGACAGACCCCTGCGGAAGGCCCTTGTAAACTCGTCTCGTAACGTCTCCACAAGGCGTTTCTATGAGTACAGTTCGTTCACACATAATGTTGAATATAAGACGGCACAGTACATCTGGGATGCCCAAAGCGGACATCTTATCATATAACAGAGGGAGTAAAACATTATCGTATGCACTACTTACATCCAAGAAGGCGGCCACCGTCTCAAATTTATTTGATCTAGCAACTTGTAAGTCTGAAACTAAAATCCCCAGGTTGTCAATACAACTCTTTCCCCTTCGAAATCCAAGTTGACCAGATGGAAAGAGATCATTTTTTTCAAGAAACCATTCCACCCTACATTTTAACATTAATTCCAAAATTTTAAGGAAGCAACTTGACATGGCAATAGGTCTGTATGATTTCCCCAGGGATATGTCTTTTCCTGGTTTGTGAATAGGTATAACAATCTGAAGTTTCCAGGAGTCTGGAACCTCACCAGTTTCTAAAATTAGGTTATACAACCTTAGAATTATCTGAAGAAGGACTTTGGGAAAATTTCGGAAGAAGGCATACGGGATGCGATCGTGTCCTGGAGAGGAGTCTCCGACAGAATTAATTGCCGAAGAAAGTTCCTCACCAGAGAAATCAGCCGAAAGGAAAGGGTCTGAGTGCTGATTTAGAGCAGCAGTCTTTTGAATCTCTAGAAAATGAGGAACGTAAACTGGTGCTATGTTTTCCACAAATTCTTCAACCCACGCAATACATTTGGAATTATTTAGTTTTGGAGAATATACTCCTCTAAATCTGCGAATTGAATCCCAAACCTCGCCAGAAGGGGTTTCAGGGGAAAGATCAGAACAGAATTTCTGCCACCCTTGACGTTTTTTACGCCTCAGTAGTTTTTTGGTTTGGGCTTGTATCTTGCGCACTTCTAGAAAGTTTTCTTGTGACATACTTCTTTTATAATTTCTTATGGCTTGCGACCTTTTTTTGACCATGTCACGGCATTCATCATCCCACCAGGGTGGACAATATCTATAATGCGGTTTGGGGAGAGTTTTAGGTATTGCAGAGTCCGCCGCTTGATACACCAAATTGTTGATTTTTTCCGCAGCCATATTAACCTGTTTGAATGTGTTCTCGAACGGCTGAGACTTTACATTTTGGACTATCGAATACTGGAACAATTTCCAGTTTGCCCTATTAATCCGGTATGTACCCTCTCTTTTCCTCCTACAACAGGTCCTAACATTATTTATAATTGATGTTTTGATTGCAAAATGGTCGCTAGAAAACGCATCCTCCATGACTGACCACGTGGCCATTGATCCGATGTCTGGAGTACAGATTGTCAAGTCTACAGCGTTTTGATTTTGATTAGGAAGAGATATACGTGTCGGTTCTCCAGAGTTGAGAATGCATAGGTTATGGGTATCCACTATGTCCAATATTTCTCTTCCCGCAGCATTCGAAATTACGCATCCCCAACTAGGTGACCATGCATTGAAATCCCCCAAAATTAAAAAAGAATTTGATAATTTCGATATAATATCGTTCCAAAAGGCTGCTCCCATAACCTTTCTGGGAGGTATATATACAGACACTACAGATATACCGAGTACTTTTGCAGCTACAATTTGTATATTATCGTTACTGGGAAGTAGAATTGTATCATAAGGGAGATTGTTTTTAATTAGAAGAGCTGCACCGCCATATCCATCAGAACGATCTTCTCTAATAATAGAATATCCAGGAAATGAAGCATAAGAATCAGAGGAATACCAAGTTTCAGAGATGGCTGCAATATCGATATTCTGGGACTTGAGCATATATAGAATGTCATCTCTATTGCTCACTGCCGACCTGGCATTCCATTGAAGGAATGTTAAATTTACAGATTTAATTAGTGTTTTGTTTTCCATTTTCAACGAAATCCGGAATTTGAGGATCAGTAAATCGACTTGATATTTGGTTTAATTTAGCAGCGATGGATCGAAAGTCGTTATTTGTATCAGATATAAGTTCTAAAAGAAAAAAAGATATTTTTTCAATGAAAGCACGACGAAGAGTATCAGTTTCAACATTATCTTTGTTGGAATTTTCACGATTTTCATCATTTAGTAAAGCACACCCATTTTTAGGGTTAGACGCTTGTCCATTTTGATATGATAGGCAATTTTCGTATTCCTTATTATTAAAAGGGCGAGTGGTAGAAGAGTTGGACATTCGTCGAATTGGTGTTTTAGGGCTCATCGTTTTGACAAAATTCATTGGACGAGGGTACGAATTAACTTTTTCTGAATAGGTAGAGGAAATAGGAGGGTGGGCTTGGAGCGCCTCTCTATACGAAATGTTTTTATTAGCCATGGTTTGTTTCACTTCACGTTGTCTTTTCAATTCTGGGCACGCTAGATCTGATGCAGAGTGTTGACCTTTACAGTTTACACATCGGAGAGCTATAGCGTTACATTCACCTCCAAAGTGCGATTCACCGCACTTGAAACATCTTGGTTGGGATTGGCACTGTACTCTTGTATGTCCATAACGGCTGCAATTGTAACACAATACTGTAGGGTAAATGTATTGTTCAACGCGAAATGCGTTGTGAAAGAGGTACACATACTCCGGCAATACCTGTCCTTGAAATGTCAAGACAATTGTTTGAGAAGGTTTCCATGTTGCTCCTTCTGGAGTATTTACTTTTCTGTTTAGGCGTCGAGCCTTTATTATTTTTCCTAACTCTTCAGGAACTTCAGAATACTCTATGATCTCCTCCAATGATATATCCAGAGTGACTCCTCTGATCACTCCCATTTTAGATACCCTGTAAGATGGGATGTATGCTTTAAGGTTATTTTTATTAATAATATCATGGCGGGTGAAAGAGTTTGCTGCCTCGGGCGTTTTAAATGATATAGATATTTTGTACTTACCCTCAGCCTTAATACCACCTGATATTACGTTGGGTATTTTTGAGTTATTCAATTTCCTTCCAAAGTCCAGCGGATGCAATTGTTTTGTTGTATCAATATTTTGGACCATCACTGTATATGGTCCAAGGGCGTTTGGTTTGTAAAATACGAGAGGAGCATCAGGAATGGAAGAGTTCTGAGGAAGGGATGGGATTTTAGTAGGTTTGTTTTCGTTTAAAAACAGGTCTGGGGATCTAGGACGTTTTCGTCCATCAGGTGGATCAACGGGCACCTCCATGATCTCCATCATGGAGGTACCTGCGACACGGTGTTGTTATGGGAGCTATAAAAAAAACTCCCGAAATAATAACTAAAATGAAAGAGTTGGAAAAAAAAAAACCGAAAAGAAAAAAAAAATCACTACGAGATTGAACCACCCCGAATTTTGTTTACATCGAATAAAAATGTTTTTGAGTTACAAAACAAATTTAAACCGAATTGTTTACGAAAGAAAAAACAAGCTGTGCACACGACCGATCACAATGACGACGTCACGAACACTCAATATGTCCAGTCGTTTCGGAGGAATATGGTAACAAACGCTGTGACATGAGAATTTTATATATAATCAAAATATACTCCAGCTTCGAATAATTCTTATGGCCGGTCTCAATAACCTAACCGAGATAGCCTTGTCGACGCGATCCGAGATAGAACGCCAATTTGTATCTATCTTCGACCCGCGTCAATAAAGAAAAAGTACGTGGCCAGAGATAGATAGGATTCCTATCGCTGTTCCCTCCGATTGCCGATGCGATTGATATCCACATCGTATTATAATTACGAATGTTTGGAGTCAAAAAACTTTACAAAGTTTAATTTATCGACCGACGGTTCTTGGTAGAAGTTCATTTTAATATATTTTTTTAAATGAAACACGATATATTTATGTAATTTGAAACAAGTGTTTCTTTCTATTATTGATTATTAATTCCCAGGGAGACGTCTTTCGACTTATTAGAGATTGATAATGACCTGACAAGTCGAAAGACGTCTCTCTCGGAATCTATAGTAGAAAGAAACACTTGTTTCAAATACATGGTTCCCTTTATACGAGTATATTAAATATTTAATTATAGAAAAAAATATTGTTCCTATTTTCAATTCCACAAAAAATAAATTTTTCGAATAGTTTATCAATTGAACGGAAAAAGACAGTCGTTTCGGAGGAGTATGATAACAAACATCGTGACACGAGAATTTTATATACAATCAAAACATACTGTTACGAAAGGAATGTGGAATGAAAGTTGGTGTAATAACAAGAATGAATGTAAATAAGTTAAGATGGTTTGGGCACGTGGAAAGAATGAATGAGGACAGAATGACTAAGAAGATATATTTGGCTGAGAGGAATGGTGCTCGGAGACGTGGACGTCCAAGGATTAAATGGCAAGATCATTTATTTATTTGAAATATACACGGCAAGAAGCCTTTTACATGTTGACATAATTTTTTTTAAAATATAAAGATAACAGTGACATAACCATAGGTATAAAATTACTTACGGCCGGTCTCAATAAGCGATCTATCTCCGAACTTTTGTTAAAAATCGATCTATCTTTCCGTTTTTCCGTTTCAATAAACAAAGCTGAGACAGAATCGCTATCCAAATTCTCTATCTATCTCTCGGAGTGCTGCGAGTTATAGAATGTATGGAAATCAACGAAAATGCGTTTCAATATCCTAACTCAAGTTGCTTGTCGTATCCGTGGTAACAAATTTTTATATGATTTTGTTATCGCCGGATTTTGACAGATTGACAGTGGAGTTAAGTGTTTTGACTTTTTGAGGTTGTGGTAAAATAAAAAATGTTTTCAAGCGATCTAGAATTATTCGAAGCTGGAGTATTTTAATCTGACGAAGATCCTATGAAGCAATACCAGAGAATTGATTATATGTCCGAACTTTCGAGCAGAGTTCACATACCGGTTCCGTTTGAACAAAACTGAAGTGAATAATTTGTTGACAGAAATAGTGCCAACACTACGTGTAACGTCTTCTCGTTACATATCCTATAAGCTTCTTTATTCATATGTTATGTCCACAGTTAATACATTATTCTATAGTCATTTCATCATCATCATCCAGGATAGGTAGGAATAAATAATAAAGTCTAATATGTAAACATTTTTTGGTTTTAATTGATAGCTAAATAAATATTTAAACATGAAACAAAACTAATTTATTATTTATCCATACATTTATATATACCTATATATTTTATTTTACAAAAATACACGCCACAAGCCTTTACCATGTTTGGATACAATTATACTAATATGAACAACAATCGCTTCCTGGCAGCTTTCTTCAAATTCTCCCACTTCAGTCGCAGCTGCTCAGAGCGCCGAAAATCTCCCGTGTCAGCAGAATATTGGCTCGAAATCGCCTTCTACTCCTTTTAATTTGTTGTTGGTTGCGTTGGTGGATTTGGTAATAACCGATATTTGATTATATCCAGCCCCTCAGGCTGCCCACTGTGGCGCCTCCAGTGTAGACAAACTTTATGCAGTGTAGAATTCGGATAAATGGAAGTCCCCAGACTTCTGCGCTATCCGGGTGGTCGGTGGGTCTCCTTCAATATATATCTAACAACAACAACACCTGGTCCTTTCCAAGAGGTTTTGCTTTCACCTGAAATTTAAGGCATTTATTTATCAGATATACAACAAGGCTGGTGTTATTTCTTACAACTGCACAGAACTGTGACACGGATTCCAGCATACAATATAATACAACATATATTATATTATATGATCATTAAAAGGAAAACAGTATTATTTACTTACATTTAGTGACGATTCCATATTAATTTCGGTATTTACAAATGCAGCAGACAATACACGCACCGAAAAAGATGACACGACGAGAAATGACAGGAAAATCAACACCGCCACACGGTAACTATGGTAATCGGAAGGAACAGCGATACGAATCCTATCTATCTCTGGCCACTTACTTTTTCTTTATTGAGACGCGGGTCGAAGAACGATACAAATTGGAATATTATCTCGGATCGCGTTGACAAGGCTACCTCGGTTATGTTATTGAGACCGGCCATTAGTGTCTAAAGATCAAACAGTAACCAGAGAATTATGTGTGTAGAATAAATAATAAACACAAATATATATATATATGATCAATCAAAAATAAAATAGACGACACAATAAATAAGATTGATTGAAACAATAATTATAAATTATTCAATTAAAAATTAATATGAGGTTAAATTACTTAAATAATTGATATAAATAAAAATAAATGAACAAAAACAATATGATAATAATACATACATATATATACATACACACATATATATATACACATACATACATATACAGACATACACACACACACACATATATATAAAAATATTCATGAAATAAAATCAAACATTAATAAATTAAGGAATTCAGAAGTGATTAATAATTAGGGATAAAACAAAAAAAATAATTAATAAAAATAATAATAATGTAAAAATATAAAATTTAAATAATAAAATTCAATAAATAATAATAAATTAAGATAATCAATAAAATAAACTAAAATAAATAATTTAATAAAAAGTAAAATTAATATAATAAACACGATAAAATCAGATGCGATAATAAATGTCAATAATATTATAAAATGATATGTCGATAGTAATAAAAACAGAATAAATAATTTAATAAAAGTAAAATTAATATAATAAACACGATAAATGTCAATAATTATTGTAAAATGATATGTCGATAATAATAAAAATTGTCAAAATTTCAAACAAGATATAAAAAAAAGTGTCACGACTGCCCATTGTCATTCAAACATTTTTAAAAAAATGTGTAACGTCAGATTTAAACTTGTGAAAACTGTCGGCAAATATATCAGTGAAATTACCCACCTCATTTCCCAGTCTGTGCAATCTCGGCATTGGGGAATGATAGACATAGTTAATTCGAGCATAACACTCATGAAACATAACACTCTGTCTAGTTGTTCTGGTGGGAATGTTAAATTGTACGAGTTCTAGCAATTTTGGGGAATCAATTGCACCATTTAACAGTTTGTGAAGAAAAGAAAGATCAAAAATCCTTCTACGATTCTCCAAACTAGGCAGTTTAAGTTGTATCATTAGATTGAAGTAATCAATGTTGTCGACTGGAATCCCCATTTTATAATTAATTAGTCTTAAAAACTTTCTTTGTACCCTCTCAATACAGTCAATATGAATATTATAATTGGGAGACCAAATTACCGAATTATATTCAAGTATCGGTCTAACAAGGGAAACAAATAATAATCTATAAGAGTCAATTTTATGTAGAATGTAGGTCAACTGCCAGTCTAAAAATAAAACCCAAGACTTTCATAGCTCTGCCAACAATTTCCTCTACATACAAATTAAAAGTCAGATCTTCGGAGAAGGTGATTCCCAGATCTCTCAAACTAGAAACACAAACAAGAACGACATTGTCAATTGAATAATTGTAGACGATCCGGGATTTGGTTTTATGAAATCTGACGACCTGACACTTTGCTATATTTAAAAAAAGTTGGTTTTGGATACACCAGTCATTTAAGAGTGTTAAATTATTCTGAAGTGTTATACAGTCGTCAATATCTCTGACCGATTTATACAATTTTAGGTCATCAGCAAACAAGAGAACCTCAACATTCTCGAAGATCAGCAGGGTTACTCTTGACAAAACTAAACACGATCTTAATCTAGTCTTGATCGTGATCATACGACGCACGAAGGGACTATGGTCAAAAACATCGCGCTACCGCTAACGCGCGATCGGTTTGCGTGTATTTTTGGCCAATAGTCACTTCGTGCGTCGTATGATCAAGATCAAGACTAGATTAAGATCGTGTTTAGTTTAGTCAAGAGTAGCCCTGCTGTACTATGTCATTCACAAATAAATTAAATAAAATTGATCCCAAGTGCGATCCCTGCGGCACTCCGCTGATGGCATAAATTGGCTCAGACGTACAATTCCCCATTTTAACTCTAAGAGTTCTGTCTTTCAGATAGCTCTCTAACCAGTGAAGAAAAACGCCTTCGACTCCATAACCACGTAACTTCCGAAGCAATATATCATGTGATACTTTGTCAAAGGCTTTCGAGAAGTCAGTGTATATTGAATCAACCTGGTATTTCCGAGAAATTGAGTTTAATATATATTCTTGATAAATAGCTAAGTTTGTAAGTGTTGATTTTTTGGAAATAAAACCATGCTGCGAATTTGTAATGATATCGGTTATAGGTTGGCTTATTTTTTTCACAATTATTGATTCAAAGAGTTTTGGAATAGCAGATAATATACACACTGGTCTATAATTGGTAACTTGATTGTTGTCACCCTTCTTATGTATAGGTGTTAAAAAGCTTTCTTTCCATGTATCGGGAAAAATACCCAAATTCAAGGAAGTGTTAAATAAAACATATAGCTGTTGTGACAGTATGTTAACGCAATTTTTGATAAAGACGTTAGGAATGCCGTCTGGACCAGCCGCCTTTGAAGAGTCCAGTGCAAGAATCGCACTTTTGACCTCGTCTAGAGTAATTGTAATGCTGGGTAAGTCGATCTGCTTTTCAGAGGAGAAAACAGAGTCAATACTAGAACTCGGGGCAACATACACGCTTTGAAAAAAGGAAGCAAATAGATTTACAGCTCCTTGAAGAGATTCAGATTGTTGATCATTGTAATAAAACCTTGACGGTATATTAACTCTATTTTCCCGCATCGTATCAACAAATCTCCATAAATTCTGAGTACATCTGGTTAAATTATCTTCAATATTATCTATGTGTTCATTATAACATTTTTTAGATAGTAAAGAACATTTTCTACGCAAATCAGCAAAAACATTGTAATCATTTCTATCCAAAGTCTCTTTATATTTTCTATGGGCCAATTTTTTATCCAAAACCAATTGTTTTAGTTCAGTATTGAACCATTTTGGGTAATGCGATGGTTTTATAGTAGTTTTTGGGACATAGATATCAATACATGATTGAATACTTGTATAAAATAAAGCCAACATTTTGTTTAAATCTTTTTCGGAAGAGAGAAAAGAAAAATCTAAATCACTTAAATAATTGTTTATACCAGTGTAGTCAGCACCATGGAAACTCTGTTTAACAATTAATCCTTTTTCAAACTTACACAGCTGAGAGACAACTACAATATCAAGAGGTGGGTGAAAACCGTCTATAGGAAGCAATGATGCTGTGGATTTACTCACAGTGGTTACGTTTGATTCAGATGTGAGAACAAGATCTAATATCTTATCACATTTGTTTGTAATATTATTCATCTGTTGTAGGCCAAAAAAAATTATAGAATCAACGAGTTCTTTTACCTTTTCGTTATTAATATTATTTTCAATTTGCAGGTCAATCGGAAACTGATCATTATCATGATCATTAATGGTCCTCCAATGGCAGTCGGGGAGGTTAAAGTCTCCAGTTAGAATAAGTTTACATTGTTTATGTTTAGACTTTATATATTCAATTACATCATGGAAATTTCTATACAAAGCTATGTCTGAGCCTGGAGGAATATAAGTACATCCAACAATAATAGTTTCCAACGGAAGTTTAATAGACACAAATATTTGTTCTAATTTATTACATTTTATTGTTAATTTTCTGCTAGTAAGGGATTTAGAAACCGCAATTAATACTCCCCCACCTCTCGATTTACAACTAGTTTGCGTGTTTCGGTCGAATCTATATAAATTATAGTTGGTAAAGCCTAATTCAGAGGAACCAATACGAGAATCCAGCCAAGTTTCCGTGAGAAGTATTATATCATAGCCAAAAGATGAAAGAGAAAGACGGAGTTCACTCAACTTGGTTCTTATGCCTCTAACATTCTGGTAATAGAGTAATAGTTTTTTGAATGACCATTATTTACAATTTTTGGAGTACCTTTTATATATTTAATAATTAAATTCTTTTCTCCACTTTGTGTTCTCGCATTTAATTCCTCCTTTAGCTTCATTAATTGATTTCTCTGAATTACTGTTTGATCGTGGTATACCTTAATAGATTTATTTAAATATTTTCTGTTTTTGAATATTTCGCCAACCTGATGCTGATCTCTAAGAATCACCTTAATAGGGCGTGGTTTTGTGTTGTTTCCCTTTCCCAGTCTAAAACATTTTAGATCAGAGCTTGACACTGTTTGATCTGCTGCCTTTAATAAATTGAAAACTTTTATTTTATCATCCTTTAGAATTTCTTCATATCTTGTTTGAGAGCTTTCCTCGACGTTGCACATGATAATATTTTTTCTACGTTTATTTCTTTCTTCTATCTCGTTAGTGATTGAGTCCATGCCGGTGACGTCATAATTAACATTTTTACTCTCCAATTTACTAATTCTACACTCCAGTGTACTGACTCTCTCTTTTAATAGAATATTTTCTGCTAAAATGTCATCAATAATACATAATTTCGTTGATAACTCATTTATCATAGTTATAAGATTAACATTCTGTTGTTCCATTTGTTTCTTTATATTGTGAACACTGTTCTGAAGAGTAGAAAGAGATTCTTAGTGATTCATCAATATTAGCATTCGTAGATTCCGAAAAAAGAGAGTCTGATTTTGACTTCCCATCACTAATAGGTTGTGAAATTCTGTGTGTCGAATTTCTATTATAATTACTATTAATACTGACCATAGATGGCTCTTTCTTAGATACTCTTTCGCTAGATGGAGGCGGTGTATTATTTTTAGTTTTGCGAGTTCTGGTTCGCGTCTTAGATATCTCTGTATTCATTTTAATTTCAATTGAACTATACACAATGTAAAAAATAAAGTATTTTTTTTGAAGTGATCACTGCTGGGATCGAACTCACGGCCTCGGAATAAATTTAGCGCAGATGAACGGCGCGTCAACCAACTCAGCTACGGTCGCTCACGGCGGCCTTGACACGATACTTATAGAAATACTTTAGTGAGATTATAGTAAATAAATCAGCTACCCACTTGATTCATGAATAAGAACTTGTCAGTATGTAAGGTGCATATTATATGACAAAAATAACGTAATGCGTACCTTATATATGTGACATGAGAGATATGAATATTATCGTTAAACGCACCAGGTTTTAATTCACAGTTATACAAATAGTTGTTAATGTCTGTCAACTTTAGACTAGTTAAAATTAATTTATTTAATAAGTAAAAAGAAATACGTCTGTTACTGTTAACTGTCAAAAATTATATATATATATATATATATATATATTTAAATCAAATCCTACAGGACGGTCACGTGTTGAGCACGTTGAACAGGAGAGCATGCATGAGGAATTGTATGACAGTGACGGAAGCGAAAGATGTATGCAAGGATAGAAGGAAGTGGTGCTCGATCCTTTCTGCCTACCCCGCGAGGGAAGCGGCGTGATGGTATGTATGTATGTATGTATCAAAATATACTCCAGTTTCGAATAATTCTAACTCGCTTTCGCTGCTTGATAACATTTTTCTATTTTACCACAACCTCTTAAAGTCAAAGAATCGCTGGTGACTGGTTGCAGAAAGCCCAGGACAGAGATAGAGAGACATATGGGGGAGGCTTATGTTCAGCAGTGGACAGGAATAGCTGCATAAACTCCACTGTCAAACGGATCTTATCTGTCAAAGTCCGGCGATAACAAAACCATACAAAAATTTGTTACCACGGATACGACTAACAACTTGAGATAGGATATTGAAACGCATTTTCGTTGATTTCCATACATTATAACTCGCAACACTCCGAGAGATAGATAGAGAATTCGGATAGCGATTCTATCTCAGCTATGTTTATTGAAACGGAAAAACGTAAAGATAGATCGGAGATAGATCGCTTGAGACCGGCCGATAGCGTCGAGTGATTACTCGACGACGCTCCAGCTGTTCACGAAGCCGAAGCGAGTCGTGTCACCCGATGACTCGCACTGTTGCGTTCAAGGATGTCGTCGGCAAGTAACAACCGAATAACCGAAATCATTGCAAGATGATTATCGCTCTGACAGTTACTTTGACGTTTGAGTGATGGCTAGGGTTGCCACCCGTACTTTATAATAAAGTATTGTACGTTATTTCAGGTAATCGTACTTTATACTTTATGAGAAAAATAAAGTACGCGAAAATACTTTATTTCGCATGATTTGATTTCTTTGGGATTTTGAAAAGTTTAGTCGTAAGTATTTCTTCGTTAAACGAAATTTATCAATTGGTGCTGAATCGATGTCGCCATTTTTTGCCAGCGCCACATCACTTAAAGCACTTGTTTTAATCAATTTCTGAACGAAACATAACCTCAAATGTCAACAATGTCAGTGCCATTGTCACAATTTCTTGTTTGTTTTGTGCAAAGCGGTTTGAGTGCATTACGAGCGCTCTCTAGCAAAAACTGTAAATAAAAAATATTTATAAATGACGATATTTGTTGTTTTCATTCTGAAATAATGATGCGAAAATGAGAATTTTTCAATTTTAGAATTGTAAATTTGAAGCAAAATTTAGTAATTTTTTAGATAGATACCGATGATTAAAAATATTTTTAAAACTAGAAAATTTTGTACTTAAAATATGTATTTTTAAACTATCTCGATATGCTAATAAATAAAAAAGATAATTTTTCTAAAGATCTATTTTCATTAAAAATCACCCACCCACGGCACGCCAAAAAAATATTTCGAGAGTGAAAAATAATAATACTTGTTTAAAAGTCTCAACATATCAGGCAATTAACAGGCAAAGTATAAAAAAAATCTAAGACATCGGGCAACGATTTTTCCATTTTTTGGTAGACTTTGTTTGGATTGATACATATTTGTTTTCATATTTTATCACATCAAAATGTTTGCAGCGTCAACAAGTTTTGAAAGTTTTTCTGCCAAACTTGTTGAAAATTTTATATTTCACAGTTTTAGTTAAAGGGCCTCTTTAAGAATACGATTTTAAGTTTTATAGAAAACGTAATTTTGGTAGTGAAACAGATCAAATAGATAGTGAATGTGTTACACCGAAAAAATGTTTAAAAAAATTAATTACTATTTACTTAAATTTAAATATAGACTGTAAAGATGCTGTGTTATTGTTTAATAGATATACTAATTCGATACAAACTGCAAAAAGCAATTAAAAAATATGTTTTTAAACATAATAATAAAGAAAAATAAATATTGTACTTTATTTAGATACTACGTACTTTTACTTAATTTACTATTTATTCTTATATCTTTTTATATTTTATATGTGTATGTATCTTCTTGTATATATTTTTATTTTGAGTATTTATTCTTTTTTGTAGTTTTTTTTTTCTTCTTTCGAATGGTTGACTGGAAGATGTTGCTCTGCAACAAGTCCGCCATTTGACAGAGCACTGTTTCTATTTATTTTTCGTTTCTTGTACAAACTTTGTATTATGTTCTGTCACTAAAGCTTTATTATTATTATTATTATTATTACTTTTTTTTTCTTACCTAAAATATGATACGATATCGTCCCACCAGGACGTTCGCATCATATCATAATACAAAATTATCAAAAGAGAAATTATCAAATATTATATAAGAAAGAATTTACATTATACATACATAATAAAAGTATATAAATTGGCTCGTAACCCCCAGCTTCGCTACATACATTTTGCAATGTACGTAAGCGAAACACATAGAAAATTAATTATATTATATAGAGAAAGTTACAATTATATTTGCAAGTAAAACAGATTAATATTTTGGCTCAAGTTCATGTCTAGGGATGATTCTACTTGGTCTGTACAAGAGGAATGCATTGTGTGTGGGTGACAGGTACATACTTCAATTATACATATTATACTTACGTAAAGTTCAGAGAATTCCTTATCCTTTGGTTTCGTCATTTTCTTATGGTCATCTTATCAATATAGAATACATATAGGTAAATTAAGCAATAATGTTTCTTCAGTTTGCATACTCTATATTGCAAAGATTCTACTTATATCCTGTCTTGAGTAGAATTATAGATAAATATCTCCAAGTAAACAATAAAAAATTATATCAAGCGGAACAAAGATTATCATAAGTACATCAGACCTTTCCAAGAAAGTGGATATATTATTTCCATCAGTGGAGCCATTCCTTTAACTCTTTGTTGCTTTCATAGTAAAATAAGAGGGTCTTTCATCCATTGGTTGATCAAGGAATTGAACCTTTGTGACATAACTACTCCAAGTATAACTAGGTTATTGGAAGATTATATACAAGGAGGCGGAGAGATGTACTTTAGTATTATTAAGAGTATTGAATCTACTGGTGGGTATACAAAATGAATTTCAACAGAAAGATATCGGATGGAAGTGATTTACATTTATTGTGTAAACATATACATTACATAACAAGACAGTTATTTTCAAAGTAAATTTGTAGGGAGACATAATAACATACAATATGCAAAGTTATGAAAGTTATACCATATTCGGACAGAGACAATAAAACAAACAATGGTAATTATCAAATAAACCAACCCTGGTATTATCAATATAAATCAATACCTGGTTTATCATATGATCTATAAACATTAAGTGGAATCATTCATTCTTCATTCAAACTCAAAATCTGATATTATTACACAAAGGAAATTAATACATAGGTCAGTTCAATGATAATAGGAACTAAGTTATGGAAAAATTATCATCACCAACAATATTCAATAGTAATATAGTCACTTACAGGTGGACAGGCGAACAGTCGTTGAATAACACAAAGACGTGCATGTTACTGATGACGTATTTTGTACACATTGACGGTAGAAGGCAGGTTCGTGAAAGAAACATACTCTGAGGTATCTATGGCGGTCGCTGGCCATTCCAAAGACGTACAGGGGTGCGTAGGTGGTGTCAGAATCTGATAGATTCTGTTCTCAGGACGGAAGAGGTCACTACTTCTCGAGAGGCTTGAGAAACCTTATATGTTTCCACTCCATCCTCTGTGTAAAAGGTAGAAGGCGTCACTATTTCAATAGTCCTTTCAAATTCACATTGGAATGAGAGTTACATCGGTAAATCAACGATAAGCAATGCGCAGGCTACCCGAGATGAAGCGGTACACGTTGCAGACTTATGAACACATTCATAATGTTAAATTTACATCACTGAGCAAGTATAAAGAATTGTTTAAGTGGTTTGTATGATTCCTAACATGGAATAGTTGTTCAGAAACAATGGATTATCTTATTTCACACGGTTATGAATATTGGCGGGAACACAACGAAACCACACCCTAACGGACATATATTATTTACTCAAAACTTTCCAAATGTTATCCTAATATCACTTCAATAACCTAATATATATAACTCAAAGGTAACACAAGCCTGTTCATAACATTATTCAATTTATTAATTACTATTAATTATTAATCGTTACTATTGTTCCTTGATATTGGCGGTAAGATTGGTCGCGCACGTAAAACTAACACAGACTTGTAAAGTACATTATTAACGACACACAATAAGGATAGTTTTACATACAATAGAGGGCAACACACTTGTTTATCACATTACGAAGTTAAGTACTATTACATAATTATTGTTATTATTATTATTGTGTCGGAGTTACGCACATCGCTGTTCGCGACTAAGGCGGGAAGGGACAAACCCTTCTTTCGTCCAACCTATGCCATGGTCTGCAGGTAACTGAATTTGCTTGCAAGCGACGCGAGGAGGAACAGGCACGTTTAACGGTTATTCTTCAAGGGAATGAGAATCATACGATGTGGTGCCGTGTGCAGATCGAAGCATCAGCCAGTCACGTGTTCCTTGTAACGTACAATTATTATTATTATTACGGAAGACTCACAGACAACAAACGACTGTAGGAACATTAGCCAGTATGAACTTTTCCGCAGCGATTATTTAATGCGTAGCATTCTCCCTTTCGGCCCCTCTTGAAAATTTGAAGAGAAACGACAAATTTTCAAGTTCCTCAATTATACAAAAAAAGTTGAGAACTACTACAAAAATTGTTGAGAACCACTGGTTACATGAAAAGATTGAATACCACTGGTCACATAAAAAAAGTTGAGTACCACTGGTTACATAAAAAGTTGAGAACCATTGGATACATAAGCAACTACATAGGTACCCAATTACAGACAAACAATTCAAAAAATGGTAGCTTATATACTATTACAATGTTTCTTACATCCTATAGCCCGTTCAATTATTATTAAACACTCGCGGTAAATTGCCCATAGTCAAAATTGATGCGAACTGTTTTCATATTTTGACTTACACTTCTTAATAATAACACAAAATTCACATTGGTTGTTTTAGTACGGGGCTCCTAACAAAAGTTTGAGAGCTACAATCATAACAATATAATAGTACATAGAGGTGTGCATATATATAGACATGTGCATATGTGCATGTATACGAAAAACACAGGCTATGAAAACAACAACTTTAAACATTTTACAATACAACCTTATACGAAACTCAGGATCGTTATTACGTTACAATATACGGTTCGTTTTACATGGTGATAAAATTCTTTCTTTCAATTTATCAATATACGTACGTTTCATTGGTGGATTCCTTTACTACGATCGACGACAAGTTAACATTTTAAACATGACAAACATATAAAACAAAAGTTACATACTTAAGAAGTTGGTTTACATCATTTTCGATTCCAGTTACATGTATCCGGCAAGGGAAAAGTAACATAAAGGGATCTAAATAATTATAAACAATTTTGTATAGATGGAATTAGAGATACCACATTTACGCTTCATTTTACCCATTAAGCTTAATAGCACTCATATACAAGTGATTTCATGTACCATGTACCATACAAAGATATTGGCAAAGCACAGAAAGAAATCATACATAATAAGGACATATACATATTAGAAAAACAATTTACACGCAGACATGACATAATGGTAAATCACGACGACTGCAATCACATTTACAGTAACCGATATTCATTATTGGCGTCAAATCCTTCTACGCATATTACATAAGCACAATTCTCACACAGAGACAGATTTCTCACATAGAGATAATCTCAGAGGGAGCTACCCTCACATAGGCTTAATACATGACAAATACATTGAACAACTTTCGATCTTTGCTACACAATATACAAGTTACAAGTTCAACAAATTCTAATATACATCATTATTCAAATTCAACATTTACTTCTTCATACAGGGCTCACCTTTCATAAACAGATTCATACATCATCTTTATTCACTAACATACAATTAATTAAAATTATCCCATTGAATATCTGCAGCCAACATTCCACTACAGGTTTTATTCTGTGTCCTTCATAAGCCATTCCGTTCAATGTCAAAATGTTCTATCACATTTTCCAATGTATTCAAGCAACATAAACAAATTTTTTACACAAAGTCACAAAAGTATTTTATTCAACAAGGGATATACTACATCCAAACATTTCCAATTACAATTCATAAGAGATTACTACGTGTCCTACACGGAATTAAACGTCATATAAACTCAAACTTCAAAATAATAGGCATGAACGATTAGCAATCACATTGTCTACATTCATCAAAAAGAGCATTACGATTTATCTTTCACACATCCAGATAACATCGTCTCTATATTGATTACACAAAAGTCACAAAAAAAGTATTTAAACACATCTCTCCTATCACGGCTTTACATATTACATAAACATAACTCATTTTTTATCAAAGAGCGTTCGTTAGTTTACCTTAACGGGACAATTCACTAAACGGACTCAGTTCTCAAATAAACAAGGCATAGGTTACTTCAATATGTCACGCTGATAATAAGCCGCAAAAGTCACATTATAACATTTCAAGAAAATTAATTACTTCACAAAAGATAACAAATTCCGTACACGAAGGGTTAATATTCAACAGCAAAAATTCTACATCGTTACATGGTTACTTCTTTAATTTCCAAAAAAATTTTACAAAACATCATTCTACTATTTACGTTAATGTCAAAATTTTCAACGATGGTCATCAAAGGGTTAACAGTTTCTTAACTAAATTAAAAAATTCAGTTACAGTTCACTACTTGACATTAAAAAAAATTCAATTACTATTTACAAAGGGTTAACAAATTCGGTCATGTTTCACTAAGGGTTAACTGTATTTATTTTTCAAATTTCGTGAACGGTCGTGAAGGGTTTAACATTATTTGTTTCGATTTATTTTTTAACTTTAATTTTCTTAAAACAAAAATATTTGTTTAATATTATTCATCATTATTATTTCGTCACATCACTACGTACGCACATATGTATTCTTATCAAAATTCTACTACGCATATATTTTACACAACAATGTTTATTTAATATTATTTCTCCAAGAGTTCAATAAAGATATTTATTCCAAATACAACATTTTACTGTTTCAAAAAATTTTAATTCAATTTAATATTTAACATCCATTTTTACTCTTAGTTCGAAAATGAATTTACTATTAAAATAACATTACAACAAAATTCTGTTTACCGGCAAAACAAATTTACTTGTACAAAATGGTTTACTATACACAAACAGCATGGGTACATATTATTTCGTTTCATTCAAATAATATTATTTTCAACTATACATTTTACTAGTATTTTGGACTTCCCGATTTGCGCGTGAATATTTTTTATTACATTGTTGCGGTAGGTCTGTACGCTGTCTCTCTTCCGCTTGCGACGTATAGGTACATACATACTATGCTGTGTTTTATTTCTCAATAACGGACTTCTCCCTACGAACGGAATAGTTTACACTATTTTAAAAAACTGACTGCACCCAATTGTGTTCTGTATACGCGCTCTCGATGGTACATACTACACGTTGTATAGGTAGGTATGTATACTGCGGTATAATAATATTATCGTTCTAATATTATATCTGTTCTTACGGCGTTCGCACACGCGACGTATAGATACACACTATATTTTCATTATGTTATGTAGGTCGGTTTTCGATGTCTTGTTTACTGCTTAATACGAGACATTTACAACAGAATATTTTCACCATACAATTCTCTCTATACGGCATCGGTTTTTTACTCCACATTATAACAATACTCGCGACAAACGTTTGCGCTATACACCAATACATTTATTTTTTAAATACGGACATTTAAATTATTTATCTTACGATTCCTGTTTCATTCATTTTTTTTTTTTTAAATTGTTTTCATATACATACACACATTAAATTATTACATTTTCAATTAATATCAATACACATAATTACACAATAAAGATAAGAATTCTGAACTTCACGATTAGGTATATTCATCACACAATACATTTAAAATTTTAGGGTCTACAGTTATACGAACTGTAATTATCCCGGACGAGCCCCCAAATTGATACGATATCGTCCCACCAGGACGTTCGCATCATATCATAATACAAAATTATCAAAAGAGAAATTATCAAATATTATATAAGAAAGAATTTACATTATACATACATAATAAAAGTATATAAATTGGCTCGTAACCCCCAGCTTCGCTACATACATTTTGCAATGTACGTAAGCGAAACACATAGAAAATTAATTATATTATATAGAGAAAGTTACAATTATATTTGCAAGTAAAACAGATTAATATTTTGGCTCAAGTTCATGTCTAGGGATGATTCTACTTGGTCTGTACAAGAGGAATGCATTGTGTGTGGGTGACAGGTACATACTTCAATTATACATATTATACTTACGTAAAGTTCAGAGAATTCCTTATCCTTTGGTTTCGTCATTTTCTTATGGTCATCTTATCAATATAGAATACATATAGGTAAATTAAGCAATAATGTTTCTTCAGTTTGCATACTCTATATTGCAAAGATTCTACTTATATCCTGTCTTGAGTAGAATTATAGATAAATATCTCCAAGTAAACAATAAAAAATTATATCAAGCGGAACAAAGATTATCATAAGTACATCAGACCTTTCCAAGAAAGTGGATATATTATTTCCATCAGTGGAGCCATTCCTTTAACTCTTTGTTGCTTTCATAGTAAAATAAGAGGGTCTTTCATCCATTGGTTGATCAAGGAATTGAACCTTTGTGACATAACTACTCCAAGTATAACTAGGTTATTGGAAGATTATATACAAGGAGGCGGAGAGATGTACTTTAGTATTATTAAGAGTATTGAATCTACTGGTGGGTATACAAAATGAATTTCAACAGAAAGATATCGGATGGAAGTGATTTACATTTATTGTGTAAACATATACATTACATAACAAGACAGTTATTTTCAAAGTAAATTTGTAGGGAGACATAATAACATACAATATGCAAAGTTATGAAAGTTATACCATATTCGGACAGAGACAATAAAACAAACAATGGTAATTATCAAATAAACCAACCCTGGTATTATCAATATAAATCAATACCTGGTTTATCATATGATCTATAAACATTAAGTGGAATCATTCATTCTTCATTCAAACTCAAAATCTGATATTATTACACAAAGGAAATTAATACATAGGTCAGTTCAATGATAATAGGAACTAAGTTATGGAAAAATTATCATCACCAACAATATTCAATAGTAATATAGTCACTTACAGGTGGACAGGCGAACAGTCGTTGAATAACACAAAGACGTGCATGTTACTGATGACGTATTTTGTACACATTGACGGTAGAAGGCAGGTTCGTGAAAGAAACATACTCTGAGGTATCTATGGCGGTCGCTGGCCATTCCAAAGACGTACAGGGGTGCGTAGGTGGTGTCAGAATCTGATAGATTCTGTTCTCAGGACGGAAGAGGTCACTACTTCTCGAGAGGCTTGAGAAACCTTATATGTTTCCACTCCATCCTCTGTGTAAAAGGTAGAAGGCGTCACTATTTCAATAGTCCTTTCAAATTCACATTGGAATGAGAGTTACATCGGTAAATCAACGATAAGCAATGCGCAGGCTACCCGAGATGAAGCGGTACACGTTGCAGACTTATGAACACATTCATAATGTTAAATTTACATCACTGAGCAAGTATAAAGAATTGTTTAAGTGGTTTGTATGATTCCTAACATGGAATAGTTGTTCAGAAACAATGGATTATCTTATTTCACACGGTTATGAATATTGGCGGGAACACAACGAAACCACACCCTAACGGACATATATTATTTACTCAAAACTTTCCAAATGTTATCCTAATATCACTTCAATAACCTAATATATATAACTCAAAGGTAACACAAGCCTGTTCATAACATTATTCAATTTATTAATTACTATTAATTATTAATCGTTACTATTGTTCCTTGATATTGGCGGTAAGATTGGTCGCGCACGTAAAACTAACACAGACTTGTAAAGTACATTATTAACGACACACAATAAGGATAGTTTTACATACAATAGAGGGCAACACACTTGTTTATCACATTACGAAGTTAAGTACTATTACATAATTATTGTTATTATTATTATTGTGTCGGAGTTACGCACATCGCTGTTCGCGACTAAGGCGGGAAGGGACAAACCCTTCTTTCGTCCAACCTATGCCATGGTCTGCAGGTAACTGAATTTGCTTGCAAGCGACGCGAGGAGGAACAGGCACGTTTAACGGTTATTCTTCAAGGGAATGAGAATCATACGATGTGGTGCCGTGTGCAGATCGAAGCATCAGCCAGTCACGTGTTCCTTGTAACGTACAATTATTATTATTATTACGGAAGACTCACAGACAACAAACGACTGTAGGAACATTAGCCAGTATGAACTTTTCCGCAGCGATTATTTAATGCGTAGCATTCACCAATGTACTTTATTTTCAAAAAAAAAGGTGGCAACCCTAGTGATGGCGGTTGCCAAAACAATAGACCATTAAAGGTCACGTGGTCTTGTCTATGGATTTGCTTTTGCTTGGGGGGCAAACAGTCAGATTGCGCAAATCATCCTTGTAGGATGTTATGCCATAAGAGAAAAAAAAAATAAAGTCAGACGACAAAATAATAACAAAATCGACACTGACAGTTTTTTTGATTCATCATCATCATCATCATGTCAGCCTCCCTGCGTCCATTGTTGAACATAGGCCTCCCCCATTGATCTCCACAGCTCTCTATCCTGGGCAGACCGCATCCAGCCGCCCCCTGCAACCCGTCTTACGTCGTCCGACCACCGTGCTTGAGGCCTACCAACACTTCTTCTGCCTGTTCTAGGTCTCCACTCCAGAACTTTCTTTGTCCACCTAGAGTCTGTGGTTCTGGCTACATGACCAGCCCAACTCCATTTCTGACTAGAAACTCTGTGAACGACATCGACGACCCTGGTCTTTTCTCTGATCCATACATTAGTTTTCCTGTCTCTCAGTGAAATACCCAGCATTCTCCTTTCCATGGCTCTTTGCGTCACTGATAATTTGTGTAAAATTCTTTTCGTGAACACAAAAGTTTCACAGCCATAGGTGAGCACTGGGAGAACACAGGCATCAAATAGCTTCTTTTTCAGATAATTTGGGTATTTCGGGGATTTCAGGATATAAGATAATTTACCAAAGGCCGCCCATGCCAAGCCTCGTCTTCTTTCAATTTCTACCTCTTGATTCTCTCTTCCAAGTTTTACGGTGTGCCCTAGGTATACATAACTATCAACTTGTTGGATAGCTTGTCCATCTATCACGATATTACATGACTGGTTTGCATCACTCATGACTTTGGTCTTTGATATATTCATTTTTAGGCCTATTCTTTGGGACGCTGTGTTGACATCAATTATCATGTTTTCCAGTTCTCTATCGTTTTTGGCAAATAAGACTATATCATCTGCGAACCTTAGATTATTTAAGTTTTCGCCGTTGATGTTGATACCTGTGTCGCTCCAATCAAGGGTTTTGAAGACGTCTTCCAGAGCCAATGTAAATAATTTAGGAGATATTGTATCTCCCTGTCTTACTCCTCTTCTGACATGGAACTTTTCGGAGGGTTCATGGAGTTGTACAACGGAGGTAGCATTAGAATAAATATTTTTCAGGAGTTGTGAGTATCGGTGGTCTATTCTACAATTATCTAGACCCTTCATCACCGCCCATGTCTCTATAGAGTCAAAGGCCTTTTCAAAGTCAATGAAAGCCAGTGATAGGGGCATATTGTACTCGTTGCATTTCTGGATAACGTTCTTCAACGTTTGAAGGTGGTCATTCGTGCTGAATCCTTTCCTGAATCCAGCCTGTTCCACTGGTTGGTATGCATCCAGTTTGTTAGTGAGTCTATTGTTTAAGATTTTTGTAAACAACTTATACAAATGTGATAGAAGACTTATTGGTCGATAGTTTTCCAACTTCCTGTGGTCACCTTTTTTGTGTAAGAGATTGATCGCTGCATTGTTCCACTCTTGCGGTATGTTCTCTTCTTCCAGACATTTATTGAATAGAGATACCACTGCTTGTTGAAGAGGCTCTCCTGCGTATTTAATTGTCTCTATGGTTATACCATCAGGACCAGGGGCTTTTATATTCTTCATTTGTTCCATGGCATGCTTGACCTCGTCTAGTGTTATATCTGGTATATCTTCAGATCCTACATTAGTGATTTTACTTCTACTGCGTGTTTCGCTGTTATCAGATGTTCGTGAGGAATATAGTTTTTCATAGAAGTTTTTAGCTATTTGCACTGTTTCAGATCTGTTACTGCTTTCGCTACCATCTTCTCTACACAATGTCGTTATTTGTTTTTTGCCAATACTAAGCTTCTTCTGTAGGATCTTAGTTCCTCCGCTGTTTTTATGATTTCATTGACTAGGTCTTCTTTGTGCTTTGCCACATCTTTTCGAATACATTTGCGAACCATTTTGTTCAGTGTTTTATATTCTATTGTATCCTGTTTACCATGACCTCTCATATCGTTTCTTTTCTTGACAAGTAATTTTGTCGCGTCAGTTAGTTTGTCACTTTTTGTTGGGGGTGATTTAGAGGATATTGATTCAACAGCTTTGTTTAACGTGTCTGTTATATATCGATTCATTTCTTCGTATGTACCTGAAGAAGGGAATGGAGACTTACTCAGTTCTGTTGTAATGGTCGCTTGATATTCTATAGTTTTTGAAGTTAGCATCTCGTATACATTGTGTTTTGGCTTTTTGATAAGTTTCAGTCTTTCCAATTTGGTATTAATAGTTACTGTGCCTCTTACTAATCTATGGTCGCTATCTACTGCGAACCTGTTCAGCACTGATATATCGCTGATAATGTATTTGTGAGTGCAATGAATATAGTCAATTTCATTTCTTATGTTGCCGTTAGGACTTTTCCATGTCCATTTGTTCTGGGGTTTCTTATTGAAAAACGTGTTCATAGCATATAAATTATTTTCCTGTAGGAAATCTACCAATATGTTTCCTCTTTCGTTTCTTGTTCCCAGTCCAAATTCACCCACACTTGTCTCCATGTCAGATAGTCTTTTACCTATTTTGGCATTAAAATCACCGATCAAGCATGTTAGATGTGTGTTGTCGTTTCTTAAACTTTGGCTCATATCATCGTAGAATTCTTCTAGTTCGTCGTCAGTGCTAGATGATGTAGGTGCATACATTTTTTGATTATTAGGTATTATTTAGGCGTTCCACCTAATTATTACACCGTAATCGTCTGTTGTGTTGGGATGCCTGATGACCCTCAATGATTTTTCTGTGACGTCATCCTTTAATGGTCTATTGCGATGTTAATTGTAATGGGCCACTTGCAGTCGTGGGGGATTTTAATAAAAATGATCGAATTCAGTAAATTTGAGGTCGGAAAACACAAATATGTCAGTTAAAATTTTTTATATATCTAAATTATGGAGAATTTCCAAAAATAAAACCCAAAATTTTTGACGTTTGGCAAAACACTCTAAACAGCTGATGACGTCACGCAACCACAGATTATAATCTCATACACACATGGGACTCCGTGACGTCACAGCGCCGCCATATCGTTTTTGATCATTCCGAGAAAATCCAATTTTTAAAAGCTAAAGGGTCGTTCACATACGTTCACTTTCAGTGATCACTCCGGATGATCCTCCAAGATGAACAGGTGTGAACAGGCGTTTCATCAATAGTGATCACTAGCGATGATGGAGGAAAGAGATTACCAGTCGTCATAATTTTGATGAAAGGTCCTTTCACTGAAACGACCATAAACAAGTTTCATATTATTTGTTTTATTCTCTATGAATTTGTATTGAATTTCAGAATCATGTACAAAATTATTATGCAGTCGAGAAATATATTAATTTATTTTAAGTGTTATTTTTCATTTTTGAATTTGTTTAATTATTTTTATACGAAAATACGTCAAACTACATACAACATGAGTGAGAGAGTAGACATGGCAGTGAAAGCATAGGATGAACAAATGTGAACAGACGTGTTCACTTTCGATGAACAGGTTTGACCCTGACACTCTGGATGATCATCCAAAGTGAAACAATGTGAATGCTACTTATTATCTAAGAAAATAGAGCAAGAAAAATTAAAATAAATATTGTGGTCGTGTTTCTTTCATACTAATTTACAATTTTATGTAATAAAAAAAAAAATTCTGCAAGTGGCCCATTATGGTGTATTCTTGTCGTGTACAATTTTTCAAAATAGAAAATTATATTTTTTTAGTTCAAGAAGTGAAATGGAAGAGAATTTAAATAGTTAGTGCAGATTTTAGTGAGTAATTTATTTTTTCGCTATGCTTGAATATGCATTATCCTAAAACTATTCCTAAAACAAAGCCAATTCAAGTATTCAAATTAAAAACGTAATCAAGTAAAGCACGACGCACTACCGCGCATGAATTTTACGAAAATAGCGCCATTACGATGACATTTGGGATTTGGGTCATAAAAACGCTCAAAGCTGTTCACGATTATCCGGGGTGACATTCGCCACTCACTGCAACTTCATGGTCGCTCAGGTCACTCGACGTCGAGCGATATTTATGCTCTCGTGAGCTCTGCCAAGGATTTCGTATGTAAAGGACAGTTCACATTGTGGACCTCGGTATTACAACGGTGATATTTATAAATACCACATCATGCATGCGCATAACGCCTAAAACCAAAATCTTTGCTTATAAACCATAGACACGTCGTTATGCACAAGATTTATAAAGCGCAGTTTACATGCACAGTATGTTTTTTCTTAATATCATTAATTGTTATTGCTGAGACAATTTCATTGTTATTATTTTACTTTTTTGGTGACTTTTAATATAACTTGCTGTGTCTTAATCCATTTTACATATACTTACCTTATATAAATTATGTATGTAAATCTTCTACATGTAAAAGACTCGAGCCGTGAACAAATAATAATAAATAAAACCCTTCTAAGACTTCCGCAGGCATAAAAATTCTCATAAAACAAAATAGGTGGGTATACCTATATGGAAAATAATGACTAAATTATCGACATCACGGCAATGCGATAATTTCACATCTCGTCCAAATTTTGATTCAAGTTTTCAATGTACCTGCACAGGTAGTTAGAAATTAATGATGAAGTAAATGATTCTATGAGAATATTTATATTAACACAGAAATAAATTAACTGTTTTTACGACAGAGAAATAGAACAACCGCCGGGCCCCCCGTACATATGGGAACCTTGCGCAAATTACTGAAGATATTGAACTTTTATAGCTCGGATTTAAAATTTAGGTAATAAAAATAAGACAAGTGCCAGTGTCACCTTATTGTTTATTAACATTTTTATTTATCAGACTCTAGTTCAGAGCACAATGGTATATCACATAGTATACTTATTATATAGATAAGTTTACATATATGATGTATTGCAGCTATGGCAAAAAAATATTATATTATATAGGAATATGAATAAAATATAATATATTATGAATAAAATAACTTATTTTTCAAATAAAAAGTGTTTAAAATTTATGCGCATGCATTATGTGGTATTTATATCTATCACCTTTGTAATTCCGCGGTCCACAATGTGAACTGTCCTTTACTTACAAAATCCTTATGTGCATAACAAAAAACACGTGATTTATAATGTGAATTTGTTTTTTACTTGAAACTTCGCGCAATTTCTTAGTGTTTTTTATAATTAAATACAAGTTGGGAGTATTATCTTAGTGTTAAATATATTATGCGATGAGGTTTGCCACCCATCCTGAATGTCTTGATTTTATATTGGCACGAAGAGGACAACTTGCATGTTTCTTACATGCAGCTGGTCTGCTGGCTACCCCACTTGTGGGATATGCCGTGATGGTATAGTAGTAGTAGTAGTAGTAAATATATTATTTTAGCGATATACTCATTTTCCTTGCCAGAAATGTACCTTTTTTGATACAAAAAGAAATGTCTTAATTATACTACCTCTAATATAATAAGCTTTTGCGGTCTTTTTTCCACTTGAATGATATTTATGTGTATTTAAATGAAGAAATAAAAGTTGACAGCATACTTAAAACAAAAAAAATATCGTTTTATGCAAAATAGAAAAAGAATTTTATATAAAATATCGTTATGCACAATTGTGCATAACGCAGGAACACGCAGATATTTTTGCTTTTTTTTATTTTGGTGGTAATAAAAAGTGTAATAAATAGAAAAATAACGAAATTAGCTATAGTTTTATTAAACTAGACACTTTTTTTCGTTGAAATATAATGGCATTTTTACATTTTGCTTAAAAAAGCTATCAAAGTGTTGAGGAACAATGTCAAATTTGTATGGAGCGCAGAATGAAGGATATTTTTAAAAATCAAATTTAATAGTTATAAAGTAATGAAAAATTAATATCTCCAAATAAAATAATCAAAAATATATGCAAATTGAGATTAAACCATACGTTTTTTCGCAATGATATTCGTATATTTTTTAATTTAATATGAAAGTGAGGAACCATCGGTTATTTTTACAATAAGCAACGATTTTGGTTTTGGGCGATAAATTTTAAACACTTTTTATTTGAAAAATACGTTATTTTATTCATAATATATTATGTTTTATTCATATTCCTATATAATTTTTTTTTTTGTCATAGCTGCAATACATTTTAATGTAAACCTATCTATATAATAAATTACTATGTGATGTACCATTGTGCTCTGAACTAAAGTCTAGTTTGAGAGATCTACAGGAGTCTGATATATACAAATATTAATAAAAAATAAGGTGACACTTGAATTATTTTTATTCCCAAAATTTTAAATCCGAGCTATAAAAGTTCAATATCTCCAGTAATTTGCGCAAGGTTCTCATATGTACGAGGCCCCGGACTGTTGCTTTATTCACCTGCCGTAAATACAGCAAATTTATTACTGTGTAGATATATACTGGGGCTCAAAGTTTGGTAGGGTCACGGAGATGTATATTGTGCTGGACAATATGTGTCATTAAATACCGTGTAAAGCCACAGTTGCATTCCATCAGCAACACTACCAATAGTCCTACTCCTAGCGTCCTCGAGTGGTCTCTTAGGCCCCGTGAGCCCTGGGCAATGTGGCCACTGGCAATACCATCAGCCATAGCAGATAGGAGAGGATGAATGGCGAGTTTCCGGCGCCATAAAACCGGAACCCCCCCAGCTAAGAGATGGAAAACTCTAACAGAAAACCCTGGTCCTCCTAGTAGGGGGTTGGGCGAGAGGCCGATAACTTCTCCCCGTGAAAAGTTAGGATTACGAAACCGGATACTGAGCCTCGGACAAGGACTGAAAACCGGACTAGACCTGGCAAACGAAATATGGACTTGAGATTTGGAACATGGAATGTACGTACTTTGTATAGGACCGGAGCCCTTGGTGAATTGACAGCCGAGATGATAAAGTATAAAGTGGATATTCTGGCAGTTCAAGAAACAAGATGGCTGGGCAGTGATACATTTGACAATAGAACTCACACAATACTACACAGTAGTAACTCAAGGCATCATGAGTTCGGAGTTGCATTTATAGTGGATAAAAAGGCCAAAAATTGCATCATCGACTTCAAGCCTGTAGATGAACGAATATGTGTCCTCCGTATTAGAACAAGGTTTTTCAATGTGTCAATGGTCAACGTACACGCAGAGACTGAAGACAAGGAAGATGTAGTCAAGGATACCTTTTACCAGAAATTAGAACAGGTATTCGATTCAGTACCTTCCAATGATATAAAGATTGTCATAAGAGATCTCAATGCAAAGGTTGGCAAAGATACATCATATCAACACATTACAGGAAAGCACAGTCTGCATACAGAAAGTAATGACAACGGATCCAGGTTGATAGACTTCGCAGAATCAAGGAATATGGTAATATCGTCAACACAATTTCCTAGAAGAGATATCTATAAATGGACATGGACTTCACCAAATGGGAGACATCACAATCAAATAGATCACATACTAATAGAGAAAAGAGGAGCCTCTAGCATTATGAATGTCCGAACATACAGAGGCGCTAACTGTGATTCAGACCACTACATGGTAGTAGGTACCAGGGATGTTGCGGATGTCAATTTTTACACATCCGCGGATGTGAATGCGGATGCGGATTTTTGAAGGCTCACATCCGCGGATGCGGATGCGAATGCGGATGCGGATGTTTAAGATGTTATAGAAAAAAAGTAGGAACTATAATATATTCAAATATGTGACGAAATTATTGCTACAATAATATTATGGATTTTTTGGTGATATACATATTTTTTTGTTATTTGCAAAAATAAAATAAAACCGGCAAAAATAAAAACGCGTCGGATCTTGTCACCAATTTTTTCGTTCCTATTGGTTAATGTCAAGTGCGAACGGCACGCGCCATTCGTCGGCCCCGCCCCATTTCTTTCTTGTCGCAAATTGTCTTACATCCGCATCCGCATGAACATCCGCATCGATTATTGCGGATGCGGATGCAGATGTCCAAATACATGCGGAAGCTCCGCATTTGCGGATGCGGATGCGAATATTCGCAACATCCCTGGTAGGTACGTTTAGGAATCTATTTCAAGCATCAAATCGGCAAACAACAAAGTGCACCAAAATTCAATACAGAAGCACTTAAAACACCCGAAGGCATGGAACAATATCATAATAGCCTTGCAGAAACCCTGCCTGATGAACTAGGAGATGCGATTTCCCACGAGACATTAGAAGATGGCTGGGAAAAGGTTAAAAATGCTATCCTGACTGCAGCGGAGACAGGAATAGGAAATAGACCGAGAGCATGTAGAAATCCTTGGTTTGACGATGAATGCAAGCAGAAGATAAACGAAAAGAATATGTTGCGAAAACTATATCTGGAAAGAGGCACAAGAAATAAAAGACAGGACTACGAGAATGCCAGAAGAGAAGCCAATAAAGTATTGAGGAAAAAGAAGAGGGCTTATATGAATGGTATACTGCTTAAGATGGAACAAGATTTTGTGGACAGTAATACGAGACAAGCCTATAAAGCGGTCAATGTGTTCAAAAAGGGCTTCAAACCGAACACTAGTTTATGTAGAGATAAAGAGGGAAACATAATAGCGGACCCGGAAAAGATAAAACATACATGGAGAGAATATTTCCAACAAATTTTGAATCCGAATCTAGACATGGCAAACGAAACGACGGAAATACCCATAGAAGATGATCAGGAAATTAATCCCCCCTCTCTTACTGAGGTAAAGTTGGCCTTGAAAATGATGAAGAATAATAAGTCACCTGGGATAGATAATATACCGTCAGAATTCTTGAAATATGGAAATGAACACCTTCACAGACTGCTGCATGGATTGCTGCTATATGGGATTTAGAGACAATTCCTGAAGAGTGGCAAATGAGTATCATAATATGTCCCATCCACAAGAAAGGGGATAAACTCAAATGTGATAATCATAGAGGAATCTCGCTGTTAAATACTGCCTATAAGCTGCTAACTACTATACTCAAGGAGAGGGTTGAATGTTATGCAGAGAATATCATAGGAGAATACCAGGCCGGATTCAGAAGGGATAGGTCAACAAGTGATCAACTATTTACAGTACGCCAAATACTTAGTAAGTGCTGGGAGTTTGATGTGGACCTGTACCAACTGTTCATTGACTTTAAACAGGCCTATGACAGTATTAAGAGAGAAACTGTACAACATATTACTGACATTCAAAATACCCGCTAAGTTAGTTAGGCTAATTAAAGCAACCATGAGCAACACGAAATGTAGTGAAGGTTGGAGGAGAGCTCACAGATGAATTCATAGTGTCCCAAGGTCTCAAGCAGGGTGATGGACTAGCGCCCACTCTTTTCAATCTAAGTCTAGAATACGTCATACGCCAGACATACCATAACAATACAAACCCTTGCATATACTTTCAAAGCAGCCAGATAGTTGGATATGCGGATGATCTCAATATAGTAGGAAGATCCCTGACAGCCATAGAAGAAGTCTTTGATCCATTAGAAACCACAGCCAAAGATATAGATCTAGAAATTAATGAAAGCAAAACCAAAATAATGAAACAGTCTAGAGGTACGAGAAACATCCCTCTATATGTCGCCCAATTCAAAGAAAGATATAACTTCGAGGTGGTTGACGAATTTTCGTATTTAGGATCAACCATCACAAAAGACAATGAGGATCATGTAGAGATCAGAAAAAGAATAGCGACGGGAAACAAAACATTCTTCTCACTTCTCCCAGTAGGTACTCAAATCGAAAAATGTCCACAGAAAAACAAAAATCACACTATACAAAACTATAATTAGAACAGTTGTGACATATGGGTGTGAGGCATGGACAATGACAGCAAACTCAGCAGAGATGCTGGATAGATTTGAAAGGAGAGTACTAAGGAAAATCCTGGGCCCTGTGAACGATGGCGAAGCCTGGAGAATAAGATTCAATGATGAGTTGTATAATATCTATAAGGCTCCCAGGCTCTCTGTACATGCTAGACTGAACCGGCTAAGGTGGGCCGGACATGTGCAGAGAATGCCGTCTTCACGGGTACCAAAAAGGATCCTTGAGGGTCATCCTGGAGGGAGAAGAAGAGTTGGCAGACCTAGGCTGAGATGGGAAGACGAGGTGAAGAAGGATGCCAACCACTTACTACATGCAGCAAACTGGAAGGCGGCAGCGACAGACAGGAGGAGTTGGAGGTGAAAGTTGACGGAGGCCAAGGCTCGATATGAGCTGTAGAGCCATCGAAGAAGAAGAAGTTAATATACAATAATATTCTCTCAGAATCATTTACTTCATCATTTTAATTTCTAACTACCTGTGCAGGTACATTGAAAACTTGAATCAAAGTTTTGACGAGATGTGAAATTATCTCATTGCCGTGATATCGATAATTTAGTCATTATTTTCCATATAGGTATACCCACCTATTTTGTTTTATGAGAATTTTTTATGCCTGCGGAAGTCTTAGACCGGTTTTATTTATTATTATTTGTTCACAATTCACGGCTCGAGTCTTTTACATGTAGAAGATTTACATACATAATTTATATAAGGTAAGCATATGTATAATGGATTAAGACACAGCGAATTAGATTAAATTTCAACAAAAAAGTAAAAAAAATAACAATGAAATTGTCTCAGCAATAACAATTATTGATATTAAGAAACAATGTACTGAGCATGTGAACTACGCTTTATAAATCTCGTGCATGAAGCACAGAATTCCAGGTATTACATAGACTTTTATACTATATACCTAGACGGCGTACTCACCCTCAAAAGTGTGTCGAATTGCACGGCACTTTTCGTTAGCTGGTTGGCAAAACATTGGTTTCTGCGGTACGTTTGCTTGACGGTTCCTCGTGTTTCGTTGTAATATCCTCGTTTATACCATATTTTATACTTTTGAATGAATGTTTTTATAATACTAAGGATTTGTTTAGTGTTTGGTATTAATTATAATCCGGTTTTTCTTTTTATTTTAAATTTGGTGTGGTTTTAAAATTGTATTGACTGTATACAGTAGTTCATAGTTTTAATATTAAGTTAGTAATAGTTATTTTATTGATATACTTTTTTTGCTAATCAATGAAATCTTTATCGGACTCTAAATTTATTTTAGTATATTTTAACATCTGGCCGAAGGTAGATTTAGAATTGAACAATCGGCTTCAATCAAAACCCCATTTTTGGTCGAACACTAACAATGATTACAAAGTGCTGATAAAATTGTTTTCGTTTTGTGATTTTGTATATTATTTCTGTTCACATGTATTTTCAAATGTTTTGTTATCCGAATGAATGAATAAATAAAAAAAATCTTTAATTTGGTATGTACTAGGTATATGAAAACTATTTGTACATTTAAAATAATTTCAATAAAGTTTATTTATTACAATTATTTCTTTCTTTAATTATTTCACAAACCACATTTACTCCACAAACATCTTTAATATAGACCATTAAAGGATGACGTCACAGAAAAATCATTGAGGGGCATCAGGCATCGCAACACAACAGACGATTACGGTGTAATATTAGGTGGAACGCCTAAAGAATACCTAATAATAAAAAAAACTGTCAGTGTCGATTTTGTTATTACTTATTTTGTCATCTGACTTTCTTTTTTTCTCTTATGACATAACATCTTACAATGATGATTTGCGCAATCTGACTGTTTGCCCCCCAAGCAAAAGCAAATCCATAGACAAGACCACGTGACCTTTAATGGTCTATTGTTTTCTATATTTTTGAAAGCACGAGGTGACCCAGGAGCCAGGGTTGGATCTAAATTTCATCTCCGTTGAATGACTAAAAATGTTAATCAAACTAATTCTAGTTCACCTGTGATAAAGATCGAGAATTTATTCTCTGTATATATTTTCATCTATTTATCTCCTATGAAAAAGATAGCCAGTGGATCTACTGTGTAATGAATTCAGAGATCATCCTCTATGTGACATAAAAGTTAATATGTATCTACATATATTTGAGATATTGGCTCAAATAGAAGCTACTACTATTACTATATCATCACGGCATATCCCACAAGTGGGGTAACCAGCGGACCAGCTGCATGTAAGAAACATGCAAGCTGCCCTCTTCGTGCCAATATAAAATCAAGACATTCAGGTTGGGTGGCAAACCTCATCGCTGAATTTAAGATGTACAATGTCTTAATTTTTTCGAACACCTGCCTTTTACAGGACACTCGAAAATAGAAGCTCCAAACTCTTATTGTCCTCTAAAGACGTATTATTGTGTTATTAAATTAAGTAAAATAACATTCTACTCTGGGGGTTTTATTTTGGTAGTTTGAGTACATGAGCCAAACATATGAACAATGTAAGAATCACCTCATAAACATTGGAAAAATAAACAAAAACAAAAACCATGTTGGTATTTTTTATATTACTAGACATCTCAATTGCTTTCTTAATCGATTCATTTTAATTTTTCAACTGTTACGTCTGTTTTAGTGAAATAAATGCGAAAATTTCACAGCATACTCCACATTTCCCATATAAATTGCCATAGTTCTTGCCAACCAACTGTGCGAAAGAGACAATCTTTGTTTGCCTCACTTCACCGCTATGAAAAGTTACCGAGGTACTCTGTCTAGGTATATAGTATTAAAGTCTATGAGGTATTATAATATAAAAATCTATGGCATGAAGACGTGTCTATGGTTTATAAGCAAAGATTTTCTATTCTATTCTATTTTTCTCAAGGGCTGGGTTCACGATAGCATGAATATCGCTCGACGTCGAGTGACCTGAGCGACCATGAAGTTGCAGTGAGTGGCGAATGTCACCCCGGATATCGTGTACAACTTTGAGCGTTTTATGATCCAAATGTCATTGTAATGGCGCCATTTTCGCAAGATTCATTCGCGATCTGAAAAATCTGCACTAACTATTTTAATTTCTCTTCCATTTCACTTCTTGAACTAAAAAAATATGATTTTCTATTTTGGAAAATTGTATACGACAAGAATACACCATAATTACGATTAACTTCGCAATTGTTTTGACAGCCATCATCACTCAAACGTCAAGTTAACTGTCAGAGCGATAATCACCCTGCTATGAATTCGGTTGTTCGGTTGTACGCCCGACGACATCCTGAACGCGAAAGTGCGAGTCGTCGGGTGACTCGCTCCGGGCGCGTGAACGGCTGGAGCGTCGTCGAGTGATCACTCGACGACTCTATGAACGCTGCCAAGGCCATCCACTCGTTTGAGCAAAGATTGATTTATGCCGATAGAGATCAATAATGTAGCTGGTGAAATGTCAATGTGACAGCTGAAATAATCTGTGTTATACAACAGACTATTGTTGAAAGTTTTTTAATTAGTTTAAGGTTAACCAGATCGAAACAAAAGAAAATGTGTTAATTATTTTAATTACTTAAGAAATTAATAAATTACAATGTTTTCTAATATGAAGAAATGGTGAGTTTGATACAAAAAAAATATTATGGTCTACAACTTGGGTGGCCAACCTATTCAGCAGCCGGGCCAAATTTTGGAAATGAGATTTCCAACCGGGCCACAACAATATAATTTATATTATGTCCATTTATGTAACATTTAATAATTTTACTTCACCTTAAAATTTCTATTGCAATATGCAATGTTTTGCAAACTCCTCGGTTTTCTTTAAGAATATTCTCTACAAATACCTTTTTTCAAAAAAGTAACGGGTAGTTGTACCGACTATTATAAAAAAGTGTGCATATGCTTCACATGTGGCCCGCGGGCCGCGGGTTAGCCACCCTTGGGCTACAACATATTTAGCGATAAACAAGCCAGTGAAGATCCCGGCTATATTACCCTTATGTGCTCTGCAAAACATACATAACCAAACATAGCACATTAAAATCAATATTTTTTTTGTGTGTTGTCTGAAGTGTGTAACTGGCTATAAAAATAAATAAATATTAAAATAATCAATCAATAAAATAATATAAATTATGTTAAAGGCTTATACAGCCGTTCACTGTGTAAATAAATAACTAACACAATAATAGCAACTTCAAACATGAAAGATAAAATCAACAAATACCGACTATTACAATAGAATAGAGTAAATTATGTTAACAAAATTAATAGAATAGTGCTCACAAAGCAATAATCGCAAGATTAAACAATAAAGCAATAAAAACAATACAATGAGTCATGAGAAATAAAATCGATAACATCATACATTATAGGTATAAAATTTAAAATTATTCATAATTTAATATTATTTAAAATTCAATAGTAGAATCAATCATAAGCAAATAATATCAAACATACACAAGAAATTAGTTAGAAATTATAAAACAAAGCATGCAATACCATATAGAATAAATTCTAAACATGAAAAGCATTGATTCAAACAATACACAATATTCAAAGGCAATCAAAACACAACGAGAAGAAAAGCAATGAGAAAATAGAAATCGGAAATGGACAAACTAAAAAGAAAACCCTACAGAAAACTCTACATTCTAGGTTTTATGTACACTCTCCAAAAATAGCCTATAAATACTCTAAGATATTTTGATGGAACTTTTGTATGTCAATAAATGTACATTTGATTTTAGTAGCTGTATTTTAATTATTTCAGGGTTGGTTTTGCTCTTCAAAGACACCTCAGTACAGCTGAAGTATCTACAGCATTGAGACCTTTCTATTTCTCAGTTCATCCTGACTTATTTGGGAGATATCCTGAACAAAGAGTAAGGAAATATAATCATATTCCCTCTAACTCATTAATTATTATCTTATTATCACAATGTGTGATATCTTTGGTGCTCATTTAAAACAGGTTATGTGTGATTCATATTATCTCAATTTTAAGAATCACATTCACTAACATTTAAATTATTTTGTAAACTAATTATTTTATTCAAACTGTAAATGTTTTCTGTGAAGATCCGGCAAAGAACTGGTCTCCCACTCTTTTCTGCAAGTTTTTAAGTGGCCTGTAAAAGGCAGCCGTTTTTAATAAAAAATGCATTTTGCATTTTGAATGTAATTTTTTTTTGTGGTACGTCTACATTTGAACGCTAACGGAACGAAAACATAGCGTGACAATGTGTTATTGACTCAGGCCTCTGATCTGTTGGCCGGGTAAAGTAAATGTTTGTGACATTATTATAAGACATTTATTTCAAGTAGTGATGTAACGAATGTGTGATTTTGGATATTCGCGAATGTGAATGCGAATGCGAATATTTGTTGCCGACATTCGCGAATGCGAATAGCGAATATTGACTTGCTTAGATTTCTACAATATTGTTCAAATATTAAAATTTCTACCCCCCGTCGCCGAATTTTCAAAATGGTATAGGAATTTGGAATATTTTTAAACTCCTCGCTTTTCTTGAAGAATATTTTCTTGCAATACCCTTTTCAACAATGTACCGGGTAAGTATCCGGTATTTTTACCAAATATCCGATACTTTATTACCGAAATAATATTCACAAAATATTTGCATATTTTTTTGCGAATACGAATGCGAATGTGAATACTTTGAAATATGCGAATATTCACGAATGCGAATACTAATATTGGTTACATCACTAATTTAAAGCATGTCAAATGTTATGTTATGTTTTTTTAAATGTACAACAATGAAATACTTATTTATTATTAAAACTTTTGGTTTCAGGTAATAAATGAAAATTCCCTTAAACAGTTAAGTGGTCTACTGCAGGCACAACAAGCCAGAATACATCATCCAGTCACTCATTTTACATTTTACATTAGAGGAAAGGAGGAAAACAAAGGTACCTATATATGCGCATATGAGCGTGTACAGTTACTTTATTAAGTGGAGTATTCCAGCAAGTCTTTGTTACAAAAAATACTATAATAATTAATAAATACAATCTTAAGTTGTTAATATTTATTGAAATAATTAATTGATGATGTTGTGTTTTCAGATAAATTAAGATTAGTTAAGATTACCTTATCAGGGAATGATTTGAGGACTTCTGTACTAACAATATTAAATGCATGTAATATCTCTACTGAATATGTTGATAAAATATCTAGAAAAAAACATATCCCAAAACGTGATAGGTAAGTTTTAACACTGTTCACGGACACTTTTCTTGTTCCTGTTTTAATTCTGTGGCAAAGTATCTGTTATCGGATGAATTATGTTTATGTCCTTTTTAGTATTAAAGTAAAAGCTTCAATTTTGATTCCTTACTTAATTATGATGAATCACTTTTTTTATCCGCATGTCTGAAAATCAAAAAAGAAAAATTTAAATATTATACATTTTTATTTTATTTTATTTTATTAATTGGGATGAAATATGCACCGCGACCTATAAGATCTATTGTACTCCCCCTACTCAGCTTTCCCGGTGTTGCCCGTCAAAGCACACCCTCAAGTCCCAGACATCTAATGAAGTCTAGGATCTTGAGGGGGTCCAAGGTGTGGAGAGATTCCACTTCTACCCAGTGTCTACCTAGGGCTTTGATTCTTGCGAATACCACGGCATTGCATTCCGCTAGGAGATGTCGAGGAGTCTCGGCCTCTTCTTCACAAAATCTACAAGTACCGTCTTCTTCAAGTCCCAGTTTGCGTAGGTGTTCCCTGAGCCTGCAGTGACCCGTTAGGAAGCCTGTTATTGCTTTGAGACTTGTTTTACTTAGGTTAGTGCATACCTTGGCTCTTCCGAAGTTATATCCTCCGAGTAGTTCCTTGGCTTGCCTAAGCCTAGGGAGATTTTTCCATAATTCGTTTCTTTCTTGTCTCCCTTTCTTTTTAATTTCCTCTTGGAAAAACGTATGTCCCAAACCACAGAATGGTTCTGGTCCATAGAGTTGCGTTGCCGCACCCTTTCTTGCCAGCTTATCAGCTCGTTCATTGCCCTCTACCCCGATGTGTCCGGGTACCCAAAGGAGGGTGACTTTATTCTTCTTGCCTAACTCGTTAAGTTTGAGGAGGCATGTCCAAACCATCTTGGAGTTGATGATGTTTGAACCCAATGCTTTGATAGCTGCTTGACTGTCAGATAGTATAGCTATATGTTGCTTACTGTATCCTCTGTCGAGATTGAACTGGATACATCTTTCCAAAGCATATACTTCTGCTTGGAAGACACTTGGGAATTTTCCCATTGCTTCAGAGTATTCGGTGCGCGGCCCGTAGACTCCTGCTCCAGTTCCCTCTTCTGTTTTGGATCCATCCGTATACCATACGATGGTTCCATTCTTGAGAGAGTGTATAATATCCTCGTCCCATTCTTTCTTTGTGCTCAGTTTGATGGCAAAATTCTTCTCAAAACTGAACTTCTTGATCATTAGATCAGCTGGCAGATCAATGAGGTATACGCAGTCATTTAGAATTTCTTCTCCTTTGATGCGATTTACCCTCGTTGATTCTGTCTTCTTGAGTCTGAGATATGTCTTCTTTGCAGTTTCCTCCACTACTATGTGGAGCGGTGAGAGATTGAGGATCACCTCCATGGCTGCTGTTGGACATGTTCTCATTGCTCCTGTTATGCATAAGCATGCTAACCTTTGTACCTTTTCGAGTAATTTCCTCGTGGTAACAAGTTTGGTTCTACTTGACCATGCAATGGCTCCATATGTGATGATTGGTTTTATCATCGCTGTATACATCCATAGGAGGATGTTTGGGTTGCAGCCCCAATTTTTACCTGCTATCCTTCTGCAAATCATAAGTGCAGAGGTTGCTTTTTCGACTACTTTGTCGACGTGTCTATTCCACAGCAGCTTTTTGTCTAGTCGAAATAATAAAACAAATGTTTTATTCTACTAATTCTACATTAGTAGAATAAAACATTTGTTTTTTATTATTTCGATATGGAATTCTACTACCTAAACACCGACACAGTGAATTTTTGTCTAGTGTTACACCTAGATATTTTGCTGTATCACTCCATTCTACAACAGCTCCATCTAGAAAGATTTCCTTGGTGTTTTGGAGTTTCTTTTTGTTTGTGAATGGTACTAATGTGGTTTTTCCTGAATTCAATTTCAGCCCCACAGATAAGCACCATCTTCTTGTAAGTTCTAATGCACTCTGCATTAAATCACATAGTACATCTTCAAACTTTCCTCTGATTGTGATGACTATGTCATCTGCATATCCATTTACATGGTATCTGTGCTCGGTGAGTTTCCCAAGTATTTCGTCTACAACTAGACTCCAGATGAGGGGTGATAGAACTCCTCCCTGCGGACATCCTCTTGTAGTTGCAACTTTAATATTGCTTTCTCCTACTTTGGATTCCGCAGTTCTTGTGGCCAGCATATGTTTTATCCATCTGGATATTGTGCTGCCTACTCCTCTTTTCTTTAACGCTTCTTCGACTGCCTCATGGGAGATATTGTCGAATGCTCCTTCTATGTCCAAGAATGCACACAGAGCTATTTCTTTATTGTCGATGCTTTTCTGGATTAACTCGGTCAGCTCACACAGGGCAGAGTCCGTGGATCTTCCTACCCTGTATGCATGCTGATTTGGATGTAGTGGTGTTTTATCCAGTAGCTCGCTTCTTATGTAGTTGTCTACTACTTTCTCCATCGTCTTTAACAGAAATGATGTGAGACTGATGGGTCTGTATGACTTTGGAAGGGTCGAGTCCTTCTTCCCATTTTTTGGTATGAAAGTCACACGTGCTCTGCGCCATGATCTGGGTATGTACCCCAGAGCTAGGCTGCTTCTTATAATTCTTAAAAGATGTGGAAAGATTTCTTTCTGTCCCTTCTGAAGTAGAACCGGGAGAATGCCATCCACTCCCGGTGATTTGTATGGCTGAAATGAGTTTATGGCCCACTTCAGCCTCCCCGGGGTGCAGACTGTTTTTGTCATTTCCCAATCTTCTTTCTTAGATTTGTAACACATTGTGTGCTCCAAGTCTACTTCGACGGTTTGACTGCCTGGGAAGTGAGTTTCTAACAGCAGAAGTGCTCTCTGCTCCTCACTCTCGGTGTAGTTTCGATCGGGTTTTTTGAGAGACACTGGTCCCTGTAACCCTCCTTTTGCCAGTGCTTTGTGTAGTCTGGCTGCTATTGGAGTTTCAGTGATTCTTTCACAAAAATCTCTAAAGCTTTTTCGCTTTGCTTTCCTTATTTCCTTGTTGTAGTTAGTGAGTGCCTCAGTGTACTCCTGCCAGTCTCCACTCCCTCTTGCACGATTATATAATCGTCGCACTGAGGCTCTCAGATTTGACAGTTTGTTGTTCCACCAAGGCACTTCCCTACAACTTCTTTTCTCTCGAACAGGACAATTTGACTCGTATGCATCCAAAATTGCTACATTTAAGTCTTGTACAGCCTGTTCTAGTTCATAATGATTTTTTACTTTAGAATTGACCAGTTCTAAGTTGTGCTTAAGACTGGTCATATATCCCTCCCAGTCTGTTTTCCTGGGATTTCTTATAAGATCTGTCTTTATAGACAGGCCTTCTAAATCAAATCTTATGATTTTGTGGACGGAGAGAGAGGGTTCCTGCGATACTCTCCATCTTTTGACCATTCTATTGATATTTCCACTTGAAAGTGTAATATCTAATACTTCCTGTCTTACTCTAGTGATAAATGTGGGATCACTTCCCACATTCAATATATCTAAGTTAATATTATACATTTACTATACCATCACAGAATATCCCACATTTACAATATGCATTATATTATACATTGACAATAACTTCAAATTACTTTGTGTTTGTGCTAAACTATACCTTCACTTTCTCCCACAACTGAGAGGTAGACAGTGAACTAACAGTATGTAATAAACATTCATCTGTGCCAATGGAAGTAAGACATTTAGGATGGGTGGTGTACCTCATCTTTCCTAAATTAAAAATGTTACATATATATGTTTGTAATGTTTTTGAAATACCTGCCTCTTATTTTACAAAAAATACTGTATTACATTCATGGATATGTGTTCCAACTGATATGTACAGTGACTGTATTGTATATTGATAGTTTCAGGACATGGAACTCCAGTAGTCCATTTGATGAGAATGATCCTCTCTACACAAGTTTTGTTATGAGAGAACAAATAAGAACTGTTACGGAATACAATTCATTAAAGTGAGTAAGTAGTATTGTTCAATATTTTTCTATACTATACCATCACACTACATAATATCCCAAGAGTGGGGTAGCCAGCAGCCCAGCTGCATGTAATATACATGCAAGCTGTCTTCTGTTTAACAACAAAAAATTAAGACATTCAGGATGGGTGGTATATATATACCGGTACAGAGAGAGAGAGAGAGGTATATATTTTGCTTAGCTTATATAGCATATATTTTGCTTAGTATCTGTCATATAAAAATAGGTACACAGCATTATTTACCTGTATCACTATTTTTAGTAAATCAGGAAGGAAACAATTGTCTTGTATTCAAGCAGTTGCAATTGTGCAATAATAAATAATGTCTTCAAAATAACATAAACACAGAAGATCGTAACACGTCGTAATCAGGCCATTACCCATCCAAATTGCGTCAAAATCAGACATTTTCGCGTCAAAATAGACTTTGTGGAAAGTAGCTATATTTTTGAACTATTTGATATTTTTGAAAAAAACTTTCAGTGTCTTTCGTGAAAAAGAGTTAAAAACATTATACATAAAACAAAATAATATCTATTTATTTATTAATCAGAGACACAAATAGAAAATTAACAAAATACACACAAAAAAATAAAAACAACATAGGTACATTGATACGGCCAGGCCAACCCCCCAATTAAGTGTGTCTACAGCATATTATTAATTAATATCTATTATTTTGTTTTTTCTGTACATGAAAATACTATAGGTATTTATTTATTTATTTATTTATTATTAATTTTCATTCTACATACATATTTAACATAACATAATTAACATAATTAACATATTTGATAGCCTCACTAGGCGTATGCCTGTGTTGAGGCGATTTAAGGACATTACATAATAATTAACAACATAATTTCTAATATCATTCATCCTTCACTCAATCTATACCAATGTGTGAAATAGTTCAGTCTGTGACTTCTCTCTTCCAATCATCATCAACCACTCAGTCAAAGACACCCTGAACTCTCTCATACTCACACAATCACACAATAGTGTGATAGCTAGCGCCAAGAGGTTATACTACGGAGACCAGATACGAGATGCGGGTAATGATTTGAGAAAGGTGTGGAGAGTCATAAGAGACTGTACATATTATGGTAGACAACAACCTCATGAATTGAACAGTGTTATAATTGATGACAGAGAGGTTAAATTCAGTGATGACCCGCAGGCTGTGTGTGATCATATCAATGAGTTTTTTGCAGGTGTGGGACGAGATCTTGCAGGAAGAATTCTGGAGAAGACTGGTGTGACTGAAGAGGTTCTGGCTGGTGAGTTGAGGGTTGGAGGATAACATTCCCCTGCGCATTCGTTTTTTTTCTCTCCGGTGACTGCAGATGAAATTGTTAAGATTATTGGATCGCTAAAAAATAGTCGAGCTACTGGGCAGGATCAGATAACCTCCATTCTTTTGAAAAGGTGTGCCACCCATCTGTCTGGTCCTCTTGCTCACATGGTCAACTTGTGTTTGCTACAGGGAACTTTTCCTAGTCAGTTAAAACATGTAGTTGTGATACCCGTGTACAAGTCGGGGGACGGCAGGGTGGCTGGCAACTATAGGCCAATTTCATTGTTAAGCGTTATATCCAAGGTTTTCGAAAAGGCAATAAAGTCAAGGTTGGAGAAGTACCTCATTAAGTTGAATTTTTTTTCTGCCCATCAATTTGGTTTTAGACCTGGACTGAGTACTCAGAATGCCTTGAACTGTTTTACAAACTATTTGACTGAGGCCCTCGATAACAGGGACAAGTGTCTAGCAATATTTCTCGACCTTGCTAAAGCATTCGATACTGTATCTCATATCCTATTGCTAAAAAAGCTTGAACTGATTGGAATTAGGGGCGTTGCACTGAGTGTATTTGAGACCTACTTGAAAGGTAGAACACAATCTACCAGGGTGGGTGAGTATACTAGTGCTTCGCTGAATGTGGGATGTGGGGTACCACAGGGCAGTACGCTGGGACCAATATTATTTCTTGTGTACATAAACGATTTGTGTGACCTCAGCGTGGGTGGCTCTATTGTCTCTTTTGCCGATGACATGGTTCTCATGTTTAGGGATGTGTCTTGGGATGGGGTGTATGAACGAGCTGAAAATGGTATCTCTCTGGTGGGTAAGTGGCTGAGTGGACATCTGCTAACGCTTAATACTGATAAAACAAAATATATACCGTTCTCCATCTCGGAGGCGGGTAAACCAGCCTTGCCTGTTCCTCTGAGGTTACACGGGTGTATGCTGGGCCAAATGTGTGACTGCCCCTTCATTTCACCTTGTGAGACAATGAAATACCTTGGTCTGACGATTGATTCGAATTTGAAATGGAATGTTTACCTGGAGGGTCTTTCGGTTCGCTTAAGGAAGTTGATATATGTTTTTAGAATGTTGAGAGATGTCTTGGATGATAATAGGTTGAGATCTGTTTATTTTGCGCTTTGTGACTCTATACTGAGCTATGGTGTTGAGTGTTGGGGAAGTGCAGCTGGTGTTCACATGTATCCTGTTGATGTGGCTCAGAAGGCGATTGTGAGGGTTATGAGCCGGGCGCCCTATAGGCATGCATCGGATCCACTGTTTAGGAAATATGGTATCTTGGATTCCAGGCAAACATACATCAAAAATGTTGTCACGCGTTACAGGAGAGCCTGCCCGGGAGAAGCTGCTTGGGTGGACCGGCGTGGTACTCGCTCGGTTACAAGAGGTACTATGTTGTTCCGCCAGTGAGAACAACCTTGGGACAGCGCTCGGCAAGGTATCTTGCCCCGAGGCTCTACAACTCTGTTCCCGAGCAAATAAAGTTGCTCGGTGGGTGGAGATGCTTCAGCCGGTGGCTAAAGGTTTGGTTGCTTGACACGGGTAGAGAGGAAGCAAAAAAGAGGCTATTTTTACATGTTGTGTAATTTTTTGTGCGATTTCAAGGTGAATTGGTAGATACGGTACTTTCTTGATGTTTTGTAGCGGCTTGCCTCGATACAGGCATTCGCCTAGTGAGGTTGCTGCGGGTTATGACTGCATAGTCCTGATTGACTTGCTTGTTCCGGCGCGCACGCTCAGTCACATATCTGTTTTGGCTGCCTGTTATGCATGTTGGATTGGTGTCTTGTTGTTTTTTCTTTTTTTAATTTTTTGTATAACTTTTGTAATAAATGACAAACTTGTGGGCTTGGTATTATATAGCAAGGGGTTGGATGATGAGTGCGGGTTGAGTGGGATAATGCATTGTCTTTGATTTGTGATTGTGTGTATTGTTTCTGTCCATGTGTGTTTTATGACGTTTTGTAATAGTGATGTATAAATAAAATAAATAAAATAAAATAAATAAAAATAAATAAATTTCTAAACATCTTTATGATGAACAATACGCTTATGGCCTGGAGGTGAAATACGTTAAGTAGCATAAAAAAAAAATATGATATGACAAATCTCTCAGATCACTGGGTAATTTATTAAACATTCTAGGACCCAGATATTCAGAGGATCTCCGTCCCAGCGCCGTCCCCCTGTTTGGGATCTGTCGTCTGTTTATATATGATGACCTTAGTACACGCATAGTCTGTGGAGTTTCTTCATCATTATCAAATGTCTTCAACAAAATTGACCTAATAAACAACTGTCTCACATCTAACACCTTAAAGCGTCTGAACAACGGCTCGGATGGACTCATATATCCAGAACCACTCATAACTCGGAGGACCGCTTTCTGCATGATGTTGACAGAACTGAGATGCACGGTAGCAGCACCTCCCCAACACTCTAACCCGTACAGGAGAATGGAATTGCAAAGTGCAAAGTACACAGATCTGATACGATTTTCGTCCATTACATGCCTCAACACCCCGAACACATACAGCAGCTTCCTCAGACGCGTCGTGAGAACCTCCAAATACTTATCCCACCTAAGATGTTTATCAATAATAAGTCCCAGGTATTTTATATTGTCACAACTATTGATTGACGGACACGAGCATTGAACACCGCCATTGGAACATGAATGCATTCTTATGCTGTCGAAATTCGGCATCGCACCCCCCATTGTCAGAGAAAAGGGAATAAATTTGGTTTTTTACACATTAAGGGTGAGCAAATAACTAGAAAGCCATTCGCTAACTATCCTCAAGCCTCTCTCAGCTCGCTGACACGCATCCGTCCATGTGTGGCCATTAAAAATTAGTGCAGTGTCATCAGCAAACGATACAATCCGACCTCCAATACCCAAACTACAAAGGTCATTAACGTATATTAAAAATAAGAGGGGACCAAGAGTACTCCCTTGTGGAACGCCGAACAAGAGTGAGTCTGAGTTGCTCACAATATTTCCTATCCTAATAAATTGTCTGCGATTTTGAAGATAGCTATGAAAGAATTTTTAAGCCAATCCCCTAACTCCCACCGCCTCCAGCTTTCGGAGTAAGATTTTGTGTGACACCGTATCAAATGCCTTAGCTAAGTCTAGAAAGATTGCAATGCATTTCTCCCTTCTCTCCAAATGGCTCGTTATGCAGTTCGTTAGTTCCAGAACGGCATCTTGTGTACACAACCCTGGACGAAATCCGAACTGTCCCGGCGAAAAGAATTTTTTCTCTTCTAGATATTGACGCAGGCGTTGGCCAATCGTCCTCTCAAACACCTTCGATAAGACTGTGTATTTTTTAGAGAACTAATTTGTTTAGTGATCTCAGTCTCTGTAACAGGGCAAAGAAAAAAAGAACCAATTGGACCATTCAATGTATCAATGTCATCTGCCAGTTCTTCCTCGCTCCTGGAAGTATTCGACATTATTTTTTCAGCTAATTCCTTTCCCACATTACAAAAATAATTATTGAACTTATTAACTACAATGTCAGATTGCTCTGTAAATCTAAATTCTTTGTCATGTACTTTAATAGATTCGATTTTAATATCCCTTTCTTTACACGTGTCGGTACACTCTCGAACAGTTTCCCATATTTTTTTCAAGTTACCACCTGCATTAGCTATTTTACCGCCGTAGTAATCATATTTTGCTTCACTGATAGCCAATTTGCAAATACCTCTCATTTTAATAAGGGGTGTTTCATATTGTTTTTCGTTTTTGATACTTAAAAATAAAACACAAGAATTTTTTCAAACTCGTTATAATTACTATTACATTAAAGAGCAGGTTTTAAATTTTTATTTGTGAAGAATAATCGCTTGTAAGTGCGCACCATCCCCTTCTTCACATTCATTTAACCTGGCACTGACATTTTCAATTACTCGCTGGAGCATCGCTCTAGGAATAGCGTTTATTTCATCTGTGATTCTTTGCTTCAAAACGTTCAAGTTGGGTTGCAATGGGTTGTAAACCTTACTTTTTAAGTAGCCCCATAGGAAAAAATCAGCAGGCGTTAAATCTGGGCTCCTTGGTGGCCAGTAGATGTCTCCTCGGCGACTTATCACTCTTTCAGGAAATAATTCTTGAAGAACAGCTAGGGAGTCATTTGTTACATGAGAAGTGGCTCCATCTTGTTGGAAAAATGTTTTGCAGTTGTAGCCGATCTGGTTTTGTATTTCTGTAGTCAAAAAAGTCCTGATCATATGGCAATATCGATCAGAATTAACTGTCTGAGCGTGACCACGGTCATCTTCAAAAATGTAAGGGCCAATAATTCCTTGACTTGATATGGCAGCCCAAACGACAACTTTCGGCGAGAGTAATGGTTGCTGATGCAGTTTTAGTGGATTGTCGGAAGCCCAATATCTGCCATTTTGCTTATTCACGTGGCCGTTGATGTGAAAATTCGATTCATCGGAGAACCATACGTTATTGAAACTCCTAAAACGATTTTTCATCGTCCTGCAGAATTCGACTGTTTTATAGGATCATCGGGTTTCATTTCTTGAACAATTACAATTTTATATACGTGAAAATGCATATCTTTACGAATAATGCGATGAATCGTGGATTTGTTTAAATTTAGAGAAGCCGCACGCAATCGTAGCGACTGTTGTGGGTCGTTCATAACAGACTGGCGAACGCGGTCGGCTTTCGTGCTCGTTCTCGATGTCCTTGTGCGTCCAGTTGATTTATCCGGCATTGTGTTCCCAGACTGTTTAAATTTGCGCACCCAATGCTTTATTAAATTTGAACTTGCCACATTTTTCATAGTGGTTAAATAAAAATTTGTCCTGTAGAGACGTCGAAAATAGTGCACGAATCGTTGTTTTTGTAAAACGTGCGCACGCAAAATGCGCGCTGCGGTCCCGTGATGCGATCCATTACTACTAAACTAAAAAAGCCCGCCAAGCGTTTGACACCAATCCCCTCCCTCCGCTATCTGTATTTGGCGCGTAACGGCCAAACAAAAAACGAAAAACAATATGAGACACCCTATATATTGAGTCATGAGAGACATATCATTTCTATTGTTTCTCACCAGAAGGTGTAATTTGTTTCTTCTTCTAATCAGATCTATCAATGATGAAGTTATCCATGGCTTTAATTTTTTATATTTACTATTTTTATAAGTTTTTTTCTTGTTTGCACCCTCATTTATGCAACTCGTCATGATAGTTACAAATCTATTTACCCCAATGTCCATATTGTTACAATTTAATACTTCACTCCAGTCTGCTTGTCTAATTTTGTCTTTAATTCTAATATAGTCATAAATGATTTTTTCTCTAACCCCACAATCCGCAGTGCTACTCATATTACCCAGTACGTCTGATAATTGACACATAATTACATTATGATCAGTAATATCACAATCATAAACCAGTGCTGTAACCCTCGAACCGCACTTAACCATTATGTGATCCAAACAAGAGCCCGACGCAGGCCTTGTAACAGCTTGGATAGCAGGCAGATACCCATGTATTCCTAACATTGATAAATATTTTACGCCAAACAAATCAGGACGAGAAGTGTCTATGTTAATGTCTCCTATTATAGCCGAGACCTGTGTTCCAGTGTTAGTCAACTCCTCATCAAGAGAAGTGATGAAGGCATCAAGATCTCCAAAACTGGGAGGACGGTAAATTGCCAAGACAGAAACCCTCTCCCCCAAACAAATCCTCAAACAATTTGCACCACAGACTGAGCGTTCACACACACAAACATCTTTCAAATCATCTCTAACAAACACAATAACTCCATCAGATCTATTAAAACTAATTGTTGTATGATGCTCCTTGTATCCCGCCAACTGCTTTTTGAAATGTGAACCATCAGACCAACACTCCGTGAATACAATTACACCGAAATTTATATTTATGTTTGATAATTCTAAAATAAATGTGTCGAAGTTTTTATTTATACTGCGAATGTTTATGTGTACTATACTCAAAGAACTGTCCGATGTAGAACCAATGTATTCACGACATTTTTCGGTACTACTTGTGGTTATGGTTTCTATTGGCTCAAAGGCATCAATACCCTCCATCATATTGCATGCAATAACCTCAGCAATGTCTTGGGTATGCTATCATGGATCTAGCTCTTGTATCCATTATCATTCTTACTTGACACTTTTTATCAAAAGTAGAATGTGCGTGATCGAATCCTTTATCTCTGCAATTTATGCAGAGTCTCTTTGTATCCCTATCCGGGCACTCCATCGACGCGTGTCCACCCATGCAGAATGCACATGCTTCAGCGTTTCTGCATACCTTCTGGGTGTGACCATACTGTTGACATTTAAAACACATTGTCAGAGGACTCTCATCTTCCACAGTCAATCGCTGGTATCCTATGCTGATTCTCCCCAGTCGAAGCAGGTCACTATAAAGCTCGGGTGGGCAAGAACACACAACAGTGCACAGCAAAGAGTTCCTGTGTTTCTTTCGATATCGTATTTTTAGTGTATTATTATTATCAGTTTTAATTAATTTGTTTTGTGAGAACAAGTAGTCGTTGAGTTCTTGCTCATTTATACTCTTTATTATACCTCTTATTGCCACAATCGGATTCCTTTTTTTACTTTCCTCTACCTTTATGTCTGCGCCCGAAGTAGTCTGTAAGTGCTTGAAGATGATGTCCCTGTCATCCGCAGTTGGACAGGACACGAGGAGCCTTTTCTGCCCAGCTATATGCCTGACAGCCGACACTCCCACGCCCAGCGATCGTACATTAACACTTCGTTTGAATAAACCCTCCAGCTCATTACTTCCTTTAACTGGATCCACGGAGGATATAACCATAGAATGTGTCTCATCTTTCACTTTCGTCAAAGAAGCCATCTGTGCGTAACTGAGAGGGGCTACATCCACCCGTCCACCAGTCTGAGAAGCTCTGCATACTTCGAGTACATGTTCTACTTTTATGCTTTGTTGTTTTAACTGAACTTTAATATTCTCCAATGCAGATCTCACCTCAATCGCATCGTTTGTCTTTCCAGAGAACTGTTGCAGAGCTAATTTTTTTATGTCCCTTGCCAATTCCTTTATATCAGTTATATTCTGCGAATCAATAATTCTGTCACACAATTCAACAATTCCAGCCCCCTCCGATGCAGGCCTCTTCACATTCGAATCCAGTACAAAAACACTCCCCCTGCCGATGGAAACACCCTCTGCCGACGCCACCGTATCTGTCGCATGTGGCGAGGAGTCTCTAGATACCGGTGCCGATCTTATACCAGAGGTCTTCACCAGCAGCTTTGTACCAGCTAATTTCTTCATTCTGGTTTCCATTGAATGTTTTTACGAGATTACTCCTGAATGTATACAATGAGCAGGTATACACAGCAGGAAAGACAAAACGGTTGCCTGTGCAAGGAGTAAGATCTGTTGCAACCTGTTGGTTATTGTTGCAGGGTGTTTTGACATAAAATGTCAAGCAATGTTGAATTTGTGCCAGCTGTTGTTTATAATTAAACTGAGTATTTTCTAGTTCACTCACTTGTTTGTGGTGCTGTAATAACTCCCAGCGTCGACCGAAGATCTATGCTTCTTTTATTCACTTATATATAAAAATCACTGTTAGTTTTGACTTTTAAATTAAATTTAAAGAGCAGCAATGAATGTATACTTTTAACACATATGACACCTGTCGTGTGATGTATATAAACATAACATAACATGCATAGACAATTCACACAGACCGAGCCAGTCCCACACTAAGATATGAATCTTGTATTATGGGTACTAACACGACGATACACATATATACAATGCACTAAACACATATACATGTAACACCCAGACCCAGAACAATCTGAAAAAGGTCATTCTTCATTTTGCGCTGGCCGGGAATCGAACCCGGGACCTCGTGACTCAAAGGCAAGTGCGTTAGCCTCCGCGCCACACCGGTCGCCAAAGGTGATAAAAACATATACTAGGTAAAACTAGAATAAAACACTCTTTCACAATAGAAATTATTTTATTTATACTAAATGACATAATTGTCTCAAATTGTAACAGATCTAATAAAAAATACTGTAACGTAATAGTGCTTTATTATGTGGTAGCGCTCAAAACACTTGCCTTTGTATAGGGGTGCATGTACCGTGTTCTGGATATTTTATGAACGCAGTGAAACATTACCGCTATTTACTTTTATAGCTGGTGTCTCCATTCCATCCCAAATATATTGTATCGGCAGATACTGCATAGTACATATATAGCTGACGATAGATAATGCTCAGTCCTTCGCCCGTTCAGTGCCCTCATTCATAAGTTTCCTGAGCCCCACCCACTATAAAAAATGATTTTACTGGTCTCTCTTATTCCAGTAATAATAAAGACGTGTTTACTTGTTTCCCGCAAAAATTGTGTTAACATAAGAACAAAAACTGGGCTACCACTTTAACTGTGAATAGTACTGTGTTATAGCAGCAATTCATTTTTGTATATAGAACAGTGGTTCTTAACCTTTTTAGGTGTCCGCACCCCCGTGTATCTTCAAGTATGATTTGGCACCCCCAAATATCTGGGAGAAAAATATGAAAGGAAATAAAATGGTTTAATGCGATTTTGAAGTAATTTCTTTTATTAAAAGAATTATTTACGTTTAGTCCAATAAAGGAATATTTATTTATATTTATTTATTTCAAATATTTATGTATGAAGTACAGATACAAACAAAGGAATTAATGACTTCGTTGCTGTTGCTTACTCTCAATTATCTTTTGAAATCGGGGTTCTTTGGTTGAAAGAGCCACACGCACGTCGTCACTCGCATTTAAACGATTTCTGGTTTTCGTTTTTATATTTAAAAGTGATGAAAATCCTAACTCACACAAATATGTTGTAGCAAAGGGCACAAGAACTTGCAATGCTCTCCTTGCTAACTGTGGAAATGGTTGTAGCTGGGCACACCAGAAATCTTCAAGTTTCATCTTTGCAAACTCCAATTGAATTTGGTGGTTTGTTTGTAATTCAATGAGATCATGTTTCATTAATACTGCGTCATCTATTAAATTAATGTCAAAAAGAAATGGATGTACTATCCATCCATCAACAGCTTCAATATCTCCTGCTGTAAAATAACCCTGAAAAGACTCACTCAATTGGTGCAAGTGAATTGCAATCTCCTGTGAAATACCCAGTGACATAAACCGATGGCATCGGATATTTTGACAGCATCCATCGGACTTTCATGTTGCTGTTGGTTAGCATTAGAAAATATAAATAATATTCAATATTATTTCGGTTTTTTAAAGTTTAAATATTTCAAAAATACATAAAAATTATTATATAATTTTTTGTACAAAAATTAGCAATGTAATATTATAAAAATAATTAATATAACTTAATTTTCCCATTTATTTATTTATTTAACCGAGAGCTCTGTATCGCACCCCTATGAGCAGCTCCCCGCACCCCCTGGGGGTGCGGGCACCCCTGGTTAAGAACCACTGCTGTAGAAGATGAGACATTAAATATTTTCTTTTTGACTCCTCCTATCATATTGGATTCTCAGCAGAAAACCAAAACTCTTCAGCAAGTTTGCCTCGAAAGTCTCATCCTGAGTATACATTTACGCCGTTCACAAAAGAGAATGTTAGAAAAGTAATTCCATAAAATTTATTCATCTGAAATCTTTCGGCGACAATTTGGAGCATTCTCCGACAAAATATTCGAATGAATGCCTTCGTTACGTCTCATGGACGGGTAATGAAGGCATTAATTAGAATATTTTGTCGTAGAACGCTCCGAATTGTCGCCGAAAGATTTCAGATTTTTGCTTGATGCTTGATGATTGACGTTCGCATCCAGCTGTCTGTACGCCGCCATTGAAGATGTTTTGACACATATTTAAAACTTTTCTGTTTCTACAGCAACAGTTCCAGCTAGGTGGAAAGAAGCATTCATAATACCGTTTCCCAAGGTGGCATCACCCTGTGTACCCAAAGATTGTCGGCCAATATCCATATTACCTTGTCTTTGAATGCCTGATTTTTGAACAAGCTTATTCCTTTCTTAACCAACATAATTTACTTTATCCATTTCAATCAGGTTTCCGCACTTGCCATAGTACAACATCCGCTCTTACACAATTTACATACGATATTCGTCTGGCCAAGGAAAATGGTAATCTCACCCTTCTTGTCTTATTAGATTTTATTAATGCATTTAATTCAGTGATATTCTAATAGGATATCTTGAAAGACTTAATTTTGGCCGCTCTTGTCTAACTTTGTTCAGATCATATCTCTCTAACCGCCAACAATGTGTCAAAATGTCTGATAAATTATCTAATTGGATAAATGTGCAGACTGGAGATCCACACCTTTATTGTTTTCTCTTTTTATCGATACCATATCAACAAATCTTAATTCCAAATATCATATGTACGCTGACGACCTCCAATTTTACACTCACTTTCCTTTAAGCAATCCCACTTCTGGCTTTGCCATAAAGAATCTCGACTTGGAAGCTATTTCAAATTGGTCCACTTCCCATGGCCTTGTACTCAATGCCTCTAAAACCCAAGACATCGTCATCGGCAGTAAACATAAAGTTGTGAAATTTTCAACAAACTCCCTTCCACATCTTGCCATTTGTAACTTTGACATCCCTCTTTCCAAAACGGTCTGAGGTTAGTTTGAAAAAAACATATATTCGAAACCCGGTCACTTAAATAAAAGTACATCGTAAAACTCTACAAAGTTTTTTGTTTTTATTTACACCAATTTTTTTATTTTCTTGGATATTTGTAATCAACATTATATTTGCATTTATTGTAACATCTTTGCATTACAATTTTTAGGACTTGGGTCACAAAAAATAGCCAAAAAGCAAAGGAAAATCATGCAGGAACAAAAGCCATCAGGGAAAATGTTCAAGATTTGATTAAAGAATTATGTTATCGCTATAAACTTGTGGAGGTATTGTATTTACATGAATTTTCCATGTGTTCTGTGTATACTCAATAATAATATGTGAACTGTTATAATTTCTTTACATTTATGTTAAAATTACATGATACTCTTAATTGTAAATAAAAATGATATTTATTTATAATTGAGAGTGTCATGTAATTTTCCAGATAAAGTGGGAGCCAGGATGGAACATGAGTCATATCAGAGGAGGATTACAAAGTTTTAAATCACTAGCTCTACAACATGAGGACAAAATGTATACTTTAAAAGGTAAACTGTAATTGCATTATCTATTTATAATCAAAACACATCCTGGACTCGGGTCAATAAGATACGCCCGTATTCACCAAGAAAAACTGAGCGTTCGATCAGCTCAAATTACGATCAACGTCAAAATTGGTATTCACCAACATATTTTAGGCTCCCTCAGCGTGATTTGAGTGAAAATTTCCCTCAAATTTGATCGGCCAATTGAGGTGGATTAACTTTTGCTCAGCGTCGATGTGTCAAAATTATTCTGTAATGTCTGCCATACTTGTTTCATATTGTTGGCGTTTTATTTACAATTTATTGAATATATTTTTGTAGGCGGCATGTAATAATTTATATTTATGTATATTTATAAATAAATTATTTAATTAATTAATTTATTTATTTATTTACAATGACATATACGGCACAAGGCCATTAAACATATACAAAAAAATCACAATTAGTTCGATGCAATAGAACAATCCTTTCAATCGCAGTCGCACTTTCTTATCACACATAAAAGGCACCGTCAACGTAGGTCAGACTTCTGGGAACCATAAAAGACAGCTCGCTAACTTTAGAGAAGCACATTAGTTCTCTTGTCAGTGCTTGTTTCTTTCAGCTGCGGCAAATTGGGATGATAAAAAGGTGTCTCACATTAGACGATAAGAAGTCACTAATTGTGGCTCTGGTAATATCCAGACTAGGATATTGTAACAGTATTTTAGTGGGATTACCTGCTTGTCAGATCGATAGGCTGCAATCAGTTTTGAAGTCCGCTGCACGTGTTATCTTTGGAGTACAAAGGTGTACACGTATGACTCCACTTTTAAAGCAATTTCATTGGCTACCAGTGGAGACTATAGTGCAGTCCAAAGTGTGAATGTTAGTTTATAAGGCACAGAATGAGAATGCCCCAGTTTATATTGCTGAATTGTGCAAGTTGAAATATCAAGAAATGAGCCCACAGAGGAGAATTTTAACTAATTATGGGGATAGAGCCTTTTGTGTGGCGGGACCCAACCTCTGGAATGGATTGCCTCGCTAGCGTAGGCAAGCTGCAGATCTTAAGATATTCAGAAAAGCTCTAAAAACCTTCTAATTTACTAATTACTATTAAATATTGTATTCTGTTTTATATTACTGACGTGGACACATATTGTATCCAAAACATTTAATTTAATTCAACATAATGTGTCTTCTGACATGGATGCTGTTGTGTATCCGAGATTCTATATGATGTGGATGTAATGTCCTAGAATTGATTAATTGTTCAGTATCATTGAGGTGCTTTGGCACGTTAACGACACTTTAATGTTGTCCAATAATAATAATTATAATAGTTCTACTTTCGACTAAACATGTTACAGAGTACTTACTAAACAACATGAATATTTTTTATTTATTTATCGTATAAACAGCTTATGCCTTTTACAAATAAATATAAACAAATACAACAATAGTAACAAGATTTTTATTTATAATTTTTCATATTGTACATATCTATGTTATAAAATACCACGGATAGTGTAATAGTTCAATATTGCAAGGAATTAAAATTATTTCTTGATGGTAAATTACTGTGTATTTTAGTTATATACGGAGTATTTCAGTTATTTTTCTATCCTTGTTTATAATTTCTTTTTAATTTTAACCTCACCGGCAAACTACTTTGACAACAATGCATGATTCGATTAAATGCTAGCTGTCAAATCGACTGCTATCAAAGTTATATCTGTTTAAGTTCAAGTCTTGATTTTGTATAAATAAAGGAATTTATAAATATTTAAAAAATAAACATATAATTTTTTAAATGATACATATATTTTTTAAATGGCTTATTATTATTTTTATTTGTATAATTATCAAAAATATACTTTTTAGTTACTTTAATGGCTGTTTCCGTAAATAAATGTCAGTTTCATTTCATAATATTTACATTGTATCCATGGATACGCACGATCAAATTCGACTCAGCTAAGCATTGTAAATTTTCGTTGGTGAATACCTATCTACGTTGAGGAATGCTGAGGGAGATTTAAGCTGATCGTTTGCTCAGCTGATCGTTCGCTCAGTTTTACTTGGTGAATACAGGCGTTTAGACAAGTACAAGAGTCATAAGGGTTTATGAGGAAAATGTTTAATGCTTTGTCGTCCTGTTGGTTAATTGGACAAAGCATACTTCACGAAATGAATGAGTTGGGGGTTTAAGTCTTATCTGAGGAACTACTAAATAAGATAACATTATCTTTTCTTATCTTTGTATGAAAGTTTCATATGTTAAATCTACTTATTTTATTGAAACTTGAAAAACATGGATGTAAGCATTGAATATGAATAGGCATTAAATCATTTAATATTACATAAGCTTATTATAAATATATGTGGGGTAAAGTTGATATTTTTAACTGACGGTTCTTGGTGGAAATTCATGTTGAATTAATTATAAATAAAACACTTATTTCTAATTAATTAATATGTAGGGTATACGAAAAAACAAGCGGAGTTAATAATCAGTAGTTTTAAGAAAAGCAACACCATGGTTTACAAATTTTATGGGCAATGTAGGTAACTGTCATACTATAATAAATAAACATTTTAACAATGGCTGATAAAGAAATTGGGACCAATGGACCAACTACAGCAAAAAATTCAAATTTATACTCACTTTAAGTTCTGAAAGAGATAAGGACTAATGCACCCAAACCAAACCCATTGTTATGAATGTTGAATCAAAGAATATTGCTGAGGTAACTGATGATAAGGTGTTCCATGCAATGAATAACAGTAAGTCACAGAGTGAAGACAGAATAGTCAGTAAGATAATTAAACTCAGAATAGATAGGTACCATAACTGATATGATAACACCATTATTTTATAAATTTCCAAACAGTGAAACAATCCCATATGAAATAGAGCATTGCTTCAATAATCCTCTTAAATAAGAAAGGAGATGTTAAAAAACTGGAAAATTACAGACTAATCAGTTTGCTTTCATATCTTTGTAAATGGTTTACACGTAATATTGTCAACAGACTATTCCCATCCATCATTCAGATCTAACGGTGTCTTCATGATCTAAAAATAAAACAAATTTGAAACTCAATAATTGAACTTAAAGCAGGGAGAGTATGATAAACGCTAAGGAAAAAAAAATAGCCTACTCACATTTCTCAATTGCCTCAATTTTTTTGCATTAATTTATATGTAAATAAAAAATAATAATATTACAGTGACTTCGTTTGTCACTGCAGATAATTTGAACTTGTAGTAATGAATTTATTATTACAAATAATAATCAAAATCAGGTGAGTTTTTTTATCATTAATAAAAAATGGTTTTAAAGTCATTCCGTGTCATTCCGTGGTAATGAATTTATTATTACAAATAATAATCAACAAAAACCGTGTCATTCCGTGGTAATGAATTTATTATTACAAATAATAATCAAAATCAGGTGAGTTTTTTTATCATTAATAAAAAATGGTTTTTAAACCATTCCGTGTCATTCTGAATAAAATCAATTGATCATTTCCATTTCACTTTGCATATCTTCTTATTGCCCCAATTCTCTTATTTGTTTAAATCTGAAAATGGATAGAAAATATTAGTCATTCAATAACTCTTTTTTTCTTTGCAAATAATTTCAATTGCTTATATATGTGTAATGAATAATACTTACGCCTTTATTTTCAACCTTTGTTGGGTATGGTTAATTTAAACACTAATTTGGATAAAATTGTCTGCCTCCTTCACAGTTCATGTCTTGTCTGCAAGATTGCATATCTAAAAACATCAAAATACCAAATGTTAATAATTATTTTACTCAAAGAAAATTAATTTACGTACATAATTATATCAGATACTGCCGCACAGTTTGACGACCATTGAAGTCCATTAAAATGAGTGTGGCCGTATTAGAACAATGATACTAAATGCCAAGCCATTTCAAAAATGTAATTTATCTGATTATTACAACAAATTTGGCAATAGATTCCTCAAAATTTATCCTAATTTTACTAATATCATCTGCCAGTTAGCTGGTGGTATCAATTTCTTCAATTTTTGTAGTTATATAAATATCATAAAATATCATAATTATAAAACAATATCTCCTACCTTCAGAATTCAAATGGCGTTCTTGTTTCTTGTGTGCACAGTAAATCAACATCTCGCACGCAAATTGACGATGATCTCCGAAATACTCTATCACTTATTTCAACGCTTACGCAATCAACGCCATTAATAATTTTACGACAAAACAACGATGCACCACACAGATAGAACGCAGGTACAACGAAACATGTCGTTTTTTATTTTCGTTTGTCGTTCGGATTTCTCCGTGTCCACCATATCTGTTGCAATGCGCGCGAGCGCTATGGAATATAGAATCTAGCTGTGACTAACCTTCCCCATTTTTAAGAACCGTTTAATAGAAAGTGTGCGCCCTGATACCAATTTGATCCCGGTGTAGGAAAATGAGTGTAGTGAATGATCTCAAACTGATACCAAAATGGTTATATCTGCCTAACACCGAAATTTGTTATTTATTATACCTATACCATCACGGCATATCCCACAAGTGGAGTAGCCAGCAGACCAGGTACATGTAATAAACATGCAAGCTGTCCTCTTCGTGCCAATATACAATCAAGACATTCAGGATGAGTGGCAAACCTCATCGCTGAATTTAAGATGTAAAATGTCTTAATTTTTTCCTCTCTTTATTATACATACTTTTCCTTTATTATAACCTAAGTTAAGAAATTTTATCAGAGCGCAAGGAATGTCGTGGGAAGAGGTGACGCAATTGGCACAGAGACGCTCTGAATGGAGGAGGCTGGTTTCTGCCCTGTGCTCCCGAGAGGAGCGTTGAGGGCGATGATGAAGTTAAGAAAATACTTTTTTTATTCTATTTATTTATTTATTTTAAATATTTATCTTTCCATAAATGACAACAACAAAAAACTTACTTCTACAAAATTTTACTTCCAACTAACCATTGTATCTTAAAAATGCATATTCTTATGACAATTATAGAAAATGGAATTTACTGCATCACTAGACTTGAGTCTTTTCAGACATATATATATACTGAAAAGGTGTTTTCGCAGAGCATATTATATGTATAAAAATATCGTTTTTTGTCAAGATCAATTAGTCTTTTTCAAGGCTTTTGTACGTAGAATACCCAAAAAAAGATTTTTATATATATATCATAGGCGGCCGGCGGTTTAAATCGCGGGGGTTCAGTGCAGAGGCGGCAGGAGACAGTAGTCAAAAAGTTTCCTCCAATGTACGACAAAATGCAATGAGATAGTCTTCCTTAATCCCTTTTTAAAACGATCAAAACTTGGAGCAATGCATGTCTGTTCCAATGATATTTTCGATAACTCCATACATTTTTAGTAGCACGGACTTTGTGTGGAAGGGATTCGAATTGTACGTGATGTTTTGTACAATATTTTGTTTTGAACATGTTAGTTTGCTCGTCATCCGCACTAAAATATTCCAACAAACAACAGCGCTGCATGTTGTAAAGCAATAGTGTATGTGATGACTGTTTTGTTCATGTGACTGTGGTGCAGCACAGACCATGCCACATCTGTTGGAGTGTCCATTGTGCCCTGTCACATGCACTATGGAGGATATTTTTGACGCATCTCCACCTGCTGTGCGTTTTGCACAGTACTGGAGATCAGTTTGATTGGTTTTTTCTGAGTTTCGACACTATAAATAATAATAATATATATTACTGTGTTTGCTTCTCTTAGCTAGAGGGACATTGGAGGAGTGTAGTTGAAAAATTCCACACACGGAGTTTTTTGATCGGCCAATCTATCAGGCTTGCTACTATGGCACATTCGGTGTGGACAAGATTTGTTAAGTGTAGAATTTTGTATTGATAGAAGTCTCCAGACTTCTGCAGTATCCGAGTGAAGGGTGAGTCTCGGCCTGGAATAGGACGTAGAAGTGTGACATGACATTGAGAAAGTGGCAGGCCTGCACTGGAAGAGAGTCGTGCCCTTTGTCCAATACTGGAATAAGAAGAAGGCTGAAAGTAATTTAGGGTAGTGTATTAAATGACTTTGCACTTGTTTTTTCCATGTACCCTTCATATATAATTAAGTAGGTACATAGGTTTCCTCTTACTCCATTTTCCTCAGACTTACTTCTAAGAAAACATGCATGCCAATATCAATGCGTATTTTCCCCCTACAGATCGTACACTGGTATTAGGGCAGTTCACTGGTGTGAGCTTAGATGGGCATGTGTTCTTGGGAAACACAGAAGTTAGGCATAATTGGCTTGATGTAAGTTTGTCATTGGTAAATTTATTTGACATATGAGGAGCTGAAGTAATATTGTACTATTAAATTTTCATTACCTTTCTAGCTTATCAAAAATGTAAATGTTCATGATGAAGCACTGAAACAGATACCAAAATATGAAAAGACTCTGTCAACTGTACTTCGTAACATACATGTGAAGAGAAGGTAAGTGAGAACTGCCAATTTAAGGGGAAAATACTACACATTCTCTGTTTGTCATATTCTTTTTGCCATCAATGGTACTTAAATACAAAGTAAAACACATTGTCTCCTCTAAATGTTCCAGAATTCAGTTAAATCTGTTTTGTCCTCTATTGATTTTTTACTCAAATACTCAACTGTACACATCAGTGATTGTGTAAGAAAGCGGGTCCTGTTTCATTTCAGGAATAATTTGTTTTCCCATTATTCTCAAGTAACTCCAGCTCTGCATAATCATCAGTGTAATTTTAAATAATGTAGGTATTTGTATTTCACAGAAAGTTTATGCCTAAAGTTATGGCAGCTGAGTACTGTAACCAGTTAAAACGCCTGACCACATCATTGGGTGATTTCTTAGGTTCTGGTAAAACCTTTCATCCCAGTGTTCCTAATTCACTGGCGCAGTATGAAATTGTTGTAGAGCCGTAAGTTTACTACACAATTAAATAATATTTTAAATGATAATAGATTTATAAAGAGCAAACACTTGTTGCATTATTTGAAGTATCATTGTTTTGATGATTGTCTTTTACTAAGATAATTATGGTTGGTACCAGAGAAGCAGGACCACTGATGGTATCACCCACCGGACAGTTTATCACCCCCTCCTCATGTCCTGGAGATCAACTAATCAGCTTCATTGAGGAGAATCTTTATGAAGCAATGGAGGGGTTAATTAAATATAAAATGTTAGTAGACACTGAACATATTATAATGAAAAATATATCAGAGTAGACTATATCAACATATCATGTCACATTCATGTTTTATTCCAGTAACAAATACACTGAACGGTCACTGCATAAAGAATGTGTATCAAGATTGGGCTTAGTGGATTTTCTGAAAGATGATTGTATTACTCCTGATAAAATGATACAATGCTGTCAGAACCTTCTACAACATTCAGATGAATTACAAAGTGTAAGTGTCTTTACTTATTCAAGGTGTTATCATAAACTGTGATGTTGCAATGTTAGGCCCGAAATCACAATCAGTAGCTTATCGTGGAGCTTTGGTGAGGAGGCTTAAAAGTTAAGTCGAGCTTACATACTGCTCACACGAGAATTTCAATCAATATTCGACTGCGACTTGACTAAGCCGCAAATATGGTTAAGTTGGAAGTAGGGAATGCAATCTCGACTCGAGATTGACGAATCGAGATCTCGTCTCAAAATTTGAATTCGAGATTGAGTCATTCGAGATCTCGTCAAATAATTCGACGAGATTTTACGAGATCTTGATTTAATCGAGATTAGACTACTTTTTAAAAATACCTTATTATTTGTTAAATTGCATAAAAAAACTACATACATATGTGACTGTTATAGTTTTTGTAAATAAAACACAATAATAATTGAGCAGAAATTTTAAAAATCAACTTTTATTAAAGAAAAGGTAAGTGTTGAGTCTCCATTACATTCTCCAAATTTTAGTGCACTAAATATCTTAGCATGCTGAGTTTGTAAATGCAGATAAGCGTTTACACTATACAAACTCAGCAAGCCTTGTACTACGACGCACGGAGGGACTTGCCAAGCAAGTCCCTCCGTGCGTCGTATGATCAAGATCAAGACAAGATTAAGATCGTATTTAGTTTGTGTCAAGAGTAGCCCTGCTGATTCTATATTAAGCTGTCCATCTTTTTCTACCGACCTTAACAAATCTTCTTCCTCAAGCTTAGCCCTCGATTCAATTTACTTGTAATTACGTCCATATACACATGGCTTGAATTGTTCTCAGACATAATTATTTCACTTGGTTAACTATCCAATGTTTAAATAGTAATTAGTGAAGTAAGCTATCAAATTTGGAGAAAGCTAATAAAACAACATTTTATTAAAAAGTACATTTTTCATGCTCAATCTCGATCTCGATTGTGATCTTGATTGATTTGGTCGAGATCTCGAACGATATTTTAAAAACAGAATTACCTAGCTTCGAGATTAAATCTCGAAAAAATTACTCAAGATCTCGCAAGATCGAGATTGCATTCCCTAGTTGGTAGCCCTACTAGTTGTTTTATCGTGATTTTGTCTATGCAATAACTTCATATCTGTCATGTTAACGGGGACGCGCGCCATTTTTCGTGTTGTTGTTTTGATTTCGTGAATGCTCTTGGATTTTTTCGTTACCGACGAAACACGGTCAGTAATGAAAAAATCCAAATAGAAGCGCAAATGAAACAACCTTAGCAACAACAAACAAAAAGTGTAATAATGGCGCGAACATATGACATTAATGTCAGTTTGTTCTTATTGTTACTAGTGGCGCCTCCTGGTGATGAAAAAATTAACTGAGTTTAAGCGAGCTTAACGTTGTTGAGGACACCCCCGGGTATTCCTTAACTTAAGGAGTAGGTTAAGCTGCATATTCAAGCTAAGGAGACATTGTAATTTGCGTAATTTTGGTAAGCGAAGCTTTATGTGTTCCTTAAGGTTAAGGAGGATCTTAAGCCTGCATTGTAATTTTGGGCCTTAATCGCTGTGTTTAAGTAATAGGACTTAAAAATAAAACCATTTAAGGAATGCACAATATCAAAAACAATGATGTACAAAAATATATATATCTAACTTAATATGTATGCTTAACATATTTTTCATGAATAAAAATTCAAAAATGATGGATTCGTTGTAACTTCATAGAGAAAAATGTAAATGCCCGTAGTATGTCTACGCTCCCCTGGGCAAATTTTTCACCTAGAAAACCGCATGTACTTCCATGATTCTTAATTTGATATTACATTAATATTTAAAACATTATTTATTTATTAATTATGACTGCTTCCTTTCATTTAATAAAAAAATAAAACTTTAAACTTTTGACTCCGATTACATATGAAGTTATAATTTGTTGGTGTAGATCATGCAATGGTTTCAGGATACAAATAACATAATTCTCTGGGTGACTACCTATTATTCGGTGCTATCTGATGGAGCAATGTGCATTCCTTGGGACTGGAAGTGGTAATAACACTACAATCCTAACCAACATAAATAAAGTGACACATTAAGTGGAATACTCGCAGTGTTGACAATATTGCAAGAATGTTTCGTATTATCTAGGATCAACATCTTCATCCAGTTATCTGTTTCAAAACAAATTAATGAAAAGCTATTAGATTTTTGCTAAGCATACCTTGACATTGAAGGAGACCACCGACCACCCGAATAGCGCAGAAGTCTGGGGACTTCCATTTATCCGAATTCTACACTACACAAAATTTATCCACACCGGAGGCACCATAGTGGGCAGCCTGAGAGGCTGGCCGGCCAAAAACCACCATAACCTCCATGTGTGGAATCTTTTGACTACACTCCTTCAATGTCCCTCTAGCCGAGAGAAGCAAATACATTCACAATATAAAACTAACAGTATATTTACAGAGGCATTTCCTTAACCTAGAAAAACAAATCAATATTTAAAACAAAATAATAGAAATAAAAACAATAAATAAAAAGGAAGAAAATAAAGAAAAAAAAATGAGCAGAGAGCCGAGTTGAGGTGTCCGGAAACTTACCTTCACCTGTAATTGAATTTCACCTAATCTTGAATTCCATCCGAGGTCAATTGATTTTATTAACAAAATATTAACCATGAAAATGTTTTAGAGCCAATTTGAGTATGGCCATCATTGGATTTTGAATGAATGAATGTCAAATGTGTACAAAAATTTAAATAATTCTTGGATTATGATTATGAAATAGTCCAAACTAATGCGGTTGACAAAGTAAGAAAGTGAATGAACCATCGCTAAGGGTGCGAAAATTAAAGGAAAAAAAGTTGACGTAATTAAGTTTGCCAACGACATAGCCTTGATTGCTAAAAGTGTAGTGGATCTTGAAAAAGCTTTAGTGAATATGGAGAATTTTGTAGACAATAAACATAATATGAAAATTAACAAAGGGAATGGCAGTAGGCCATAACGGATAACTCGTGAGAGTAGTAATGTGAAGAATTCCGGTAAAGAATGCCAAAGAGTTTGTCTACCTCAGGAGTAAGATCACCTAGGATAGTCGGTTAAAGAACGAGATTGATAGCCGTATACACCAAGCAAAACTTGCATTTTACGAAAATATCCCAGTCTAAAAATGTGGACACCTGAAATTACCGAGTAGTGTATAATTATATGGCTTTGAGACTTGGTACCTATATGAAAGAGATTCAAGGTGTTGATGTGGTCTTACAGAAAAATCCTGGAAATATTCTGTGGGGACCACATCTAAAATGACGAACAGAATCGAAGAAAGAAAGAACCTGATCAAGACCATCTCAGAAAGACACGCCAGATAGATTGGACACATAATGTGTCACGAAAACCTTGTACAAGAAATAATAGAAGGGATAAATCACAGGGAACACCCACACCAACAATACCTCGACTATCTATGCGAGTATATAAGCAGCGGATAGTAAAAAGAGCTTAAGAGGGTCACACAGGAAAGAGTGCAATGAAAAGAGAGACACAACACTTTTCTGCAAACTAATCCACTGGACCAAAGAGAGAGAGAAGTCAAATTTCCTCACAAGTGAAGTTATGCTTAACCTGTCCGTGAGTGAATAAAGAAAAAATAAAAGTGTATGGCAGAGTGAATTAATTCAACTTTCACTTTTTGAATATTTTTTTATTGCATGTTATAGAAAATGATCCCTAGATTAAATGTTTATGAGGAACCAACTCTCAAAAATTAATAATAACGGAGTTATATAACAAAAACAATTTTGATACGTCATGTCTGCTCCGGTATTGTCAACAATGGGTTCAACATGGGAATATTTATTATTATTAAAAATATTTATTTTTATTTGTTTTTAACATAAACTTATGTAGGTACTAAAAACTAATTAAATTGTCCAGAATTAGCACAAAAAGTAAAAAAAAATCACAAAACACTCCATAAAATAACACCTATAGCGCACAAACGCACGCAGCAAAATGGTTTGCAACCGCGAGTGACGGCTAGGTATTTCAAGCGGCGGTCACGTGACATTTTGTACAGGCGATAAATAAGGTCTAAACACGCCTTTTTTTGATTTTTTTCCTTGTGATTGGTAAAGTACATCCGACAGATTGGACCAATGATGAAATTGACGAATTTGGCGGGAATACCTAAATATTACTGGATCAAACGCACCGGTGCGTGCGTACTCCAGATCCCATAATATTTCTTGCACGCACCGGTGCGTTGGTACTCCTTTACAGGTTAATCTATATACATAAAAGAAAGTGGTGTTAGTCAGACCATTTATAACTCAAGAAAGGCTGTACCGATTTGAATGATCTCCGATTTGTTGGATTCTTCTCTGGCCTGATTAGCTGATAGGCTATTAAAATATCTTACAAATTCACGGGAAGAAAATTTACGAAAAAAATTATTTACGCCATACATTTTTAATTTCATTAAAAAATGCAATGTGGAGAATTATACAAAATCAACGATGATGTTTTTTATAAGTTGGCCTATTGGGCCTATTTATAGAATAATTTTTGTATACATTTTCAAATTAGAATCGTTATCCACATGGATGTATGTAGGTAGGAGATGGAACATTTATAGTAATTTGTATGAATGACAGCGAAGCCAAAAAGTGAGGAAGGGAAATCGACGGTGGCCTTTTTGTATGAAACACTTTATTTAACATTTGTATGGGCAATGTATGGAGATTATTCACACAGTATCAGAAAACATCATATTTACTTCTCAAAACAATTACAATGCCACATAACTTAATGTTTTCATATATTTGATGAAATAGGGAATAGGATGAGTAAATAAAATTGAGTAATTCATTTCAAAATCATTCAGTATTTATTTTTAAACATTGTTTTCATATACACACAATATGGAGAGAATGAATCACAATTGAAGGAAAATATAAAAAAATGTACAGAAATTATAGCTAGAAATAAAAACAAATTTTGATAGTTTTATTGAATATATAAAAATAAACAGGAGCAACTGAGTGATTTATAATATGTAATAACAAAAAGTAACAAAATGCATTATAATTAACATACAACAAACTCTAAACCCTTTGAAGAGCACTAACTTGTTGAGTGACTTTCGAACTGAAAGAGAACTATCGATATACCTCTTGGCAATATAATGCAGCCTTATATCAATATATTTTTAAATTGTCAATATTCTCCTCAGATAAAAACTTACGTAGTGACGCTATAACATCCTTAAGAATAGCATTTTTTTTTGTCTGGCGCTGTGTTTTTTGTTATAAACGTTTTATTTTCACGCCACAAGATTTTATCTATCTTAACTATCCTGTCAACTGCTGGTTGTTAACTGGAGGTATTGAATATTCAGCTACCGGCACCGAACTCTCAACTGCTGATGTTGTACTCTAAATCGCAGGCAATATTCTGCGCTTTGGAGGCTCCCTTAATGGGATCTCTTTCTGAAACATAAAAAAATACCATATAAGTACTTGTATACGCTGATCCACAATAGTAATCCACACTGAGCGACATTAATCAACCAACATTTTAAATTAATTCTACACAATTTTATAATAATGTACATAATATTATTTAGAATAGCTTCACAAAACTCTTGAAAATGTTGTGCTATGCAGGTTGTATTGTGAGTGTGGCAAGAGTTATTATTTTACACATGTATTATGTAATTAGAGATAAATAACTCCAAGATGACATGTTCCAGGTTCGCATGTTATTTCACAGCGTATCTATGATGATCAAAGTGTGTCTTTATGTCATCTCTACACACATTCTCTATCTCTAACCACAAGAGAAGCTGTGTTACGGAGTAAAGATTAGATATATCTAAATGAATAATATAAAGAAATAATAAAACAAATGTTTTATTCTACTAATGGTTTATTATGTGAGAGAGACGTCTTTCGTCTGATGAGGACATTGTCAATCGATTGACAATGTCCTCATCAGACGAAAGACGTCTCTCTCACATAATAAACCATTAGTAGAATAAAACATTTGTTTTATTATTTCGATATGGAATTCTACTACCTAAACACCGACACAGTGAATGAATAATATAAAACATACTAACTTGCAAATGAGCAGGAAACCCAGGATATTTTGTAAGAATGACGTTTTTCTCCAATCTCGCAGAAAAACGAGATGTTTTTGAACACAAAACACTACGTTTACTTGGTGTCAAATATTGGATAATGTCCAGTTTCTCCTTTCTGGATTCTTTGGAAAACTACAAAAAATGATTTTGTTTATAAACATGCTATAATATCATTAACCTGATCAGATTTGTATGCATGAAACATTTCATTCTAACGGGTAAACAAACCAAACATCAGATTGTAGGTTCTTTGTATTGTCAGATGACAGAATGGAAAACAAGTTACATATTGTGTAGATATAGGAGAATAAGGACAAATAATTATATAGAACGTTTATAACATTATTATGATCATCATACGAATTATAATATAAACGACTTTAAAATCGCAATATATATTAAGATAAAAACTACAACAAAAAAACTTAACGAAAATATGACAATCCTGTTTCCTGCGAAAGTTGGATTGGATTTATAACCACAACCATTTATAGCGCACATCACCATGTTAATCATAAGTCCTATTCTTCTAGATATAAAAACCGATATGAAAAATTCAACTGATGTGCAAAAACTTAATACATTTTTAAAACAACTCAACTTACCCAACATACAAGGGTTGGTTCACGGGAGCATAAATGTCACTCGGCGTTGAGTGACCTGAACGACCATGAAGATGCAATGAGTGGTGAATGTAACCCCGGATAATCGTGAATAACTTAGAGCGTTTTATGACCCAATGTCATCGTAATGGTGCCATTATTTTTTACGTCTTGTTTTTATTATTATTTTTTATTGCTTTTATAACTTTTAAATTATTTTTTTTTTGGATATACTTTTTGTTATAATTTCTTAAATTTGCCAACGTGTAAAAGACGTAAATTATAAATATATTTAAATAAATAAATATTTTTATTATTATTTGACTGGCGCCTTTTTATAGTAGCATTCAAGTACTTTTGTGTTTCTTTTAAATGATAAAAATATTTTTGTCTCTAACGAAGTTCAAGTAATAACTACTTGGTTAGTTTATAACTAATTGCTTTATACTTTTTTTTTAAATTATGCCATTATCTAACTTTCTGAGCTTGTATACTTCCCAAATACTTGTTACAAGTTTATATCCTAAATTTATCCAAACGAATTCACTGAATCAGCGTCAGAAAGTATACATGACAATTACGCAGAAATCGAGTATATTTTCTGAGACTATAATTATTTTTTTACACATTTTGAAAACATAGTAACATACAGTACAAGAACACTATGAATGCGTACTGGCATTGTATAGGTACTTTCAAAATACGCGTCGTCGAGTGATCACTCGGTGACTGTCTGAACGCAGCCCAAATGCGACGCACCGAACAAAATTTGTTTCATACAAAATGGTCGTCATTCCCCTCCCCGCGCAGCTTCAAAATGTTTGCCAAAGTGTCTGTCCACTACTTTATTTAGGTCCATGGTTATCCATACAATTTAACATTTGTAGTTCTGAAATTTCAATTTTGAAAAAATCACAGGTAAGAATTTTTATAAATTTAAAATGAATAGGTATCTACCTAAAAAATAAATTAGTACCTACGTATATTACATACAGCAGATAATAAACAAATCTGAGTTAAGTATGAATTTTATTTTTTTACACTATATGATGACACAATTGGACAATTACAGGAGTTTGTAAAGAGTTGATTTTTAAGCTGTAGGAAGTTGGCTAGATCAGCTAGTATTTACTAAATGTTAATATGCTCTATTTTGTTATAAAATATATTTATTAATTGTTGAAAAGTACTTTTATTTACCCTAATACCAGTACTTCTTATCATTGTATCAATTTGTTTTTGTTTGATACATGTTTTCAAGCAAGCACAACTTATATTTCTAAAGTAGACAAAGCAACAATCTTCATCCATGAAATGAAAAGAGTGCAGACCCCATGTTTAAAATATATTAATAGGTGAAAAGAAAATATTGTTTTAATTTCTCTATTCATCAAAATTATTTTATTAATTTGTTTAAGGCATTTGCCATGTATGTGTCGTAATTGCCATGTAAACATTTAAATCTTTTTTCACACTAACACATAACGTCTATGGGCACCTCAATGGGCCACTTGCAGTCGAGGGGGATTTTAATAAAAATGATCGAATTAACTTTCAATATGCGGGAGCTGACTATAGTCACACAGTACGTGAATGACAAATCTGCGGTAGCTGAGTATAGTCATTTTCAACATTTACATGAGTATTATGGTTGTATTATGTAACATAACTCCAAGAATGTACTAGACATTGGCGTATAAAATATTATTGCACAAGTATATGTAATTTATTTTGAGATGTGTTTAGCAGTTTTATTAAAAAACCCTTTTTATTGAGATGTCACCTCGGTAAACGAATTTGTCAATTTAAATTTCCCTCCTTGCGACGGTAGCGCCACCGTTATTAGTTCATGAATCATGCGTCGACACTGCCGCTATGGCATATCTCCAAACAGTTCGTACTGTAACTTGATGAAAATTTCATTATCTGCTATCGTGATATCATTTTAAATTATGATATGATTTTTTTAATTTTTACAATGGTCCACAAGTTAATATACGCCTATGGAAAAAAATAAGCAATATTAATGAAATCAGAGGAATAATGTTCACAATAATAATACCTTCCTCACATTTAAACCGTAATAATTATATAAAAATAACACTACTCAATTAATATGAATATAATTATATTTTTTATTGTTTCATGGATCATATTAAGAGCCTTACTGTAATTTGTTTGTGTAATTATTAATTTCAAAGTATATCTATCTACATATATACAAATAGGTATTATTTCAATGCAGTGTTCTAATGTATTGGATATTCTTACTACCACATAGTATGTTGTAGAGACAATACACCAGTCACTACTACATGTAAGTATATTGTACACCAGACATCAATTATCAAACTGCTGTTTTGTTAATTTTTTTACGAATCATAGAATGCGAGATATGACATAATACTTATATCAGTATGTAGATTATTGATTTTTCTTTGTAAAAATTTGATTATTAATTTTTAAAACTATTATTTTGTTGGTAAATAATGACGACAAAAGAGAGGCTATCCATTATTTGAGTGTGGAATTCAAGAGCGTCGCCCGCGAATGTTTGCAGGTGTCATATTACAAAGCATATTAGGGGTTAAGTAAATTTGAAGTCGGAAAACACAAATATGTCAGTTAAAAAATTTTAAATATCTAAATTATGGAAAATTTCCAAAAATAAAATCCAAAATTTTTGACTTTTGGCAAAACACGAAAAATGGATTTTGACAGCTGATGACGTCACGGAGTCCCATGTGTGTATGAGATTATTATGTTTTTTTAGATTTTAAAAGTAAACAATGTTTTTTTTAGATGAATGAATGGCTTCTTTTATACATTCATTGTTTACTTTTATAATAGTTTTGTAAAATAATTTTGTAACTTTTAACTTATATCATATAAATACATCACACTCTTAACTATAGTTCAACTAGAGGTGGCAACCTCTATAATAATGCGCATCTCTGATAAGGGTTTTCTGTGGTTTGCCCGTTATCGTACAAAGGCAAATGCTGGAGATGTTTGATATAAGACCGTCCACAGCGGCTCATAATTGTTATAAAATGGTTGACGATACATGATAATAACACATCTTTTTAATTTTTACCTATTGCTTTCTGTTTGTCACATACTTGTAATGAAGCTTCACTTTACTTTTGCCTGACGATGAGAGCGGAAGCTCTTGAAAGCCGGCTCGCAAAAATAAATAAAGTCAATAGTGGAATAACTATATATTGTTTCATTTTAAAAATTGCTAATAACTAAGAAAATAGTGCAATAAAAATTAAAATAAATTGTGGTCATGTTTCTTTCATACTAATCAACAATTTTATGTAATAAAAAAAAATCTGCAAGTGGCCCATTGGGCAAAGCAGGAAGAATAATAGGCTCTATAAAAAATTTCATCCTTTAAGTGTGTTATAAACATGCAAGCTGTCCTCTCTGTGCCAACAAAACAACTGTTTTTATTTGAAATAGGTATTGTAACCAATGTACAGAAATAAATAAAACACTCAGGATGGGTTGCAAACCACATCACTCAATTAAACATCTACCTTTTACACGACACTCAAAAACTGTTTAATAAAGGTCTTTATAAATAGGGCTGATTGCATAGTTATACTGTAACATGCATTAACAAGACAATATACCTATGTATAAAGAAATATATTATAAAGTAAAATGATTTTAGAACCTTTAATATGAGACAAAATTTATGAGATATTTATCTTGTTTATAAAACATGATGAAGCAATATTATGTACAAGGTTTATCTTCTTGTACAATAACTAATTTATTCTTCTGTCTCGTAACACGAACAGCTAGCGATGGTGAACAATTAGATGGTTGCAACTGCCGCAAATTTTGACTTGGAATAGCACTCTGTAAGAAAAAAGACAAAAAAACGTCAATAAGGCATTTTACAATAAAGAATCTGTAAGAATACTTACAAAAAAATAATTAATTAAAATATATATATTATATATATATATATATATATATATATATGAGACGTATCACGATAGGTATGATTTTAACATGAAGCTAAGCATCACTTGCAGAGTAGAGAGAAAGTATTAGGTGTCCCGACGCTTACGAATCGGCTCTGGCTGGCTTAAGCGCTTTACACCATGGTAAGGTTCACCAATTCCGCCCTTTATTTTCTCTCATATAATCCTTTCAGAGCGGGTGACTGCACTCATCGCTGAAAAGCGACTTTGTCCAGCCAACCGCACCTACTAGGAATCGAACCCAGCACCTGTGTTACAAGTCAAGCACTCTAACCACTAGGCCACAGAGGTGTGCGGGTAGGTTGAAAGCATGTAGGTATTGGATCCAACCGAATGACCTTTGAACTCACTAGACTGTAATGTCATGTGTGTTGCTATTTCCAGTGAATGTGAATGCTTTGATTTTCATATTAAACCGGTTATTTGCACTTACGTTTGTGAATTATATGTGAGATGTATCACGATAGGTATGATTTTAACATGAAGCTAAGCATCACTTGCAGAGTAGAGAGAGAGTATTAGGTGTCATAATGGAGGACATTATGATACCATAAAAACCATTCTTTGAGTTTTTTTTTTTTTGAGAATCCAGCGGGAGGGTACCTAGGTTCTTTCTTTACCTTTTTGTCATTTTATGATAAACCACTCGAATGTCTATGTAGGTACTAATTTTCACACATCTTTTCTTTTCTTAACTTCATGTTTTTACATTAAGATGAAATGTTTAGTACATTTTTAGTGCACGTAGACTTTTTAAAATTAAATACGGACATTTGGAGTGTGAAACTTTTTCATTGGGAAGGAGTTTTTAATATTTTTTTTAATAATAGGGATTTTTACCTTTTTAGTAAAAAACTGAGGAAGCAACCGATTGAAGGGAGTGAGTAACTGTGATTGTGGTTGACATTTTGATTTAATTTAGACTAAATATTAATTGTGACTTGTGTCACTTCGCTTGCCCACTATTATAGGGAAATGTTACATGTTCATAGTTTTGAGATATTCAAGTTTTAAAATTAGGTAGGTATATATTATTTACGAAATGGGATATCTCTTTTCGTTTCCAATAGCATTAAAAATTTCTAAAAATTATTCTTACTTGAATTTATGATTTTAAATTATTTTATTTTCTTTGTTTTTTTTTCAAAAATTAGGATTGAAAATAAACATAGGACTTTGTTGTTCTGAAACGATACATTTTTCAATTTACCTGTAACATAGAACTATGTGATCTGTATGATTATTAGTTCAACTATTGCCTCTTTCTCGGGGATTTCACTTTTAAACAGGTAGATTAAGGTAGTAGATGCAGCTGGTCTGCTGGCTACCCCACTTATGGGATATGCCGTGATGGTATATTAGTATTAAGTAAAAAATCAAAGTGTACTTCAAGTGTTCATCAGAGAGATTGGGGAGTAATATTCAGTTTTCGAAAGAACTCTGTCAATGCAACTGTAAACGTTGTCAATTTCTTGTACACATGAATGGCCTGGTGTTGAAAATTTCATCGTAATCTCCTGAATACTGTACCATTATAGCAAATCATAAAATATCTAATCGCGTTGCTCATTATACTATTACGATTCTGTGGAACATAACTATCACTCCACAATATAAGATTCGTGAATTGTGGATTGTCTTCAAGAACTTGTTTCAAGATCCTAAAAACAGCGCTAGCAGTTTCATTACCTCCTCTGCCTGTTACATTTTCAGTCCAAATGGCACAGTACACCTTTTTGTTCGTAGAGAGGTGTGCAGTCATACATACATGTTGTACATACATGTGCCGTCAATACAGTGTTAATCAATTAAGACCATAGCAGTCATAGAAAATGTTCAGCTACTTTTAAAACGCGTAAGTTCAATATTACAAACATAATCAATATATTTTTTGAGATTGCAAGGTGCGATAAATCAAACATAGAACCTTGCAATTTTAAAATTTTAATTAATTTATGCTACAAGGTTCTATGTTATACACATAGAACTTTGTATCACTGTTTTGAAGAAAAACACAACATAGAACTATGTTTTATCGTCTTTAGTTTCACGACTAGTGCTGCGATTTACAATTGTTATGAATGTTATAGCATTCATAACTCAAAATTTTCAAAAATGTAACATAGAACCCTATAATAGTGGGCAAGCGACTTGTTTGCTGTTTGTCTTATATATCCCCAGCAATACTATTGCTGTTTGGGGATATCAAAGTTTTTATTGTTGAAATTGTAATATGTGTTTTCAATTACTTACAATGTATATATTAACTTCTTAATACATTCTTTAATCTTTAATACTTTTTCCATGTAGGTGCCTACCATAATTTGGGCATGCAATGACCAATGTCAATTTAATGAGGGAGAATTTTAATTTTAATGTATAAAACCTTAGCTCTAAGAATATATCGTTATACCTACCTACTAAGACATAGTATTTAAGTAACAACACATCATCTAGTAAATTTAGTTTGACAATGACCTCATTAGTCGAAACCTGGTAACTTATTCAACAAATAAAACATAGTAAAACTAAAAACAACTTTGTTTTCGTTAATAATTAATAATAATGACAAAATACATAAATTTACCAAAAACTGACATTACTGTTGGGCGATTACAAATTCTAATAAAAATATATTTCCCCCTTTATAAAGATTTTCAAATTGGCAGATATTATCAAAGAGAAATCGAGTTTACCTGGTGATATTGAGCCAACTGATGAATCTCATTTAATATATTTGTGTTGGGTACACAACTATCTTTTAAGTTGATTTTAGCAGTGGTGGCTGCTATCCTGTGCTGTGTCATATAAGTATTATCTGGTTCTGAATCTGACACAGTGAGAGTGTGTGCATTATGTTGATGATTATGGTATTCCAGAGAGAGAGGTCCGCCTCCATTGTAAATGGCATCAGTGTCTGAATCTCCCCCCATTTCTCTCATCAGCTGATTGAGGGTGTGGTAGTGCCTGGCCACCAATGTGGTAGTTCTCCTATGATGCATTATTCTTGTATGGTGGAGAGTGGTCCATGCATCTGCGCATCTTCTTTTCCAACTAGCTGCCTCTCTCTGAGAAGCTACACTGGCAGCTTCTAAAGATGTACATGTCCCTCGAAGATCTATTACCTACATAGAATCATCATACCATAGATAAATTAACAAATAGATACTTTTTATTGCTCACTCGTATACACTAAAATATCTTATCTATAATCAAATTTATACGAGGTTACATTAATAGGAACACAAAAAGATTTACCTTTTCAAAATACCTATACAATAAAGTTCTCATTTCCACATCAGATAATTTACTCAAGCGGGCCATTAACATTTCTTCTCCTCGTTCTCTCTGTTGACCCAAGCCAATTATATCTTTGTTATGTCCTTTACCACATATCAAAGCATTTTTATATTCAATTGCTGTATCGATTGCTTCAATGGCCTCTTCACATTCCAGTATTTTTCTTTCCTGCAAATATTATTTAATTAAGTACAATGATAATACTTTTTACTTACAATATAGTTAGGTAATATGATTATATGAAAATTCTTCGAAATACAATTGTTCAAATTCACAATTGTTCGAAAAAATAATTATTCGAATTAACAAATCTTCGAATAACATTTGTTCGACTATCAATTATTCGAATTACAATTAATGGAAAGTGGATTGTTCGACTAACATTTGTTAGAAAATCCTATTATTCGAATTATTTTATAATAATCTAAATTCATTTTATTTTGATCTTCAGAAGCAGGTCATATCGACGCAATTATATTACGTTTCATATAAAACTCCAGCCATACCTCATCCAACTTTAACGTTATTTTAGTTTCTTAAGAAAATGAGGCAATTGCGTTCATACCTTATTATAAATATATTTAAATTATTTTATAAACGTTTGACACTATTTAGATAAATCGATTGCAAACTGAGTCGAATTATATAATATAACTTCGCTAAGTACGTCACTTTTCGCCGAAAATAGGAGCAATATTATCTGTCTTGATAATAAAAATTCGAAAAATTGTGTTTCGGATAATTGTTGTTATCAATATAACGTATAAAAATTCGAACAATTGTGTTTTCTGATAATTGTGGATTCGAATAACTGCCATTCGAATAATTGTCATTCGAAAAAAAGTTAGTTCGTACAAATATTTTTCGAAGAATTGTCCATTCGAATAATTGTGATTCGTATAATTTTCCTGTCACCAAGGTAGTATATACACAATTTCTATTCTCTATTCCCTCACGCCATATCCCAAGTGGGGAAGGCAGAGAGAACGGAACACCATATAGATCTGTCCTTACATACTTCTTTCGCTTCTTCTACATTCATACAATTTCTCACGCACGCACGCCGATTTCTCTTACTCAAATATCTACTTTAGTTGTGAATGTGTAATATATATGTGAATAATTTACCTCAGAGTCAGATAAAGATTTGTGTGTTTTTCTCTTGTGCCCTAAACTACACCTTTTATCAATAAGACATTCTTTAGTCCTTCTCAAATTCCTGATTTCCCTCCGCAGCATTGACTCTTTATCCTCAGACAATTCACACTTATGTAGGTCACTAGACCTCTCTTTGAGAATATTATCTAGCTGTGTGATCCTAGCGCTAACCTGCTTCAATGCACATTCTTTTCTCTCCTTGCTTTTGACTTCCACCCCATTAATAATCGCATCATTCATTTCATCCAACTTGCTTTTATCTTTGATAAGTTCTACTTCCAAAGTATTTTTCCGTTTTTCATCTCTCTTAATATGTTTTTTAACTTGTTCTATTTGTTTCTTATACATTTTTAATTTCAATTCGTGTTTTTTAATATCCTTAGCAGTGCCATATTGTATGTTTTTATTAACTTGTAATTCTTTAACTCTCCTCTCATAGTGATCTACAATAGATTTGCACTTTCTCACTTGTTGGCTGAGCTTGGAATCTCCATTGCCCACTATATACTTAGCTTGAGCAGTTATTAAATCAGCTTTAGCTTTGTCATACTCATGTTTCAAATTATCCTGTTTATCAGAACACCTCTTTAAGTTACCTTGTCTTTTAATTATTTTACTTAAATCCTCTATCAGCTGCTCCTTTGCTACACATAAACTAGTTAGTTCTTTTAATTGGTTTTCACCATCTTCTATCTCCTTACACAACTTGCTAACTAAATTCTGTTTCAAATTGTATTTCTGAAGTAAAGATTTATATTTCTTACTATTTTCACTGGGAACAGGGGAATCAATGATTTTGAGAAGCTCTCTTTGCACCAGTTTAGATTCGGGGTCTTGCTGTGTCTTGTGAGATTCTAAAATAATTTTCTGAGATTCAGGTGATATAGCTTTAGCTGCAGCTCGACGTAACAGTTCTAAATCGCTTCCTGATAAACTTTCTCCAGGTCGTATTGTTTTTCTTCTGCCTCCTGTCACTGACGCATCCCATTCATAACACTCATCCAATATGTCTTCTCCACTAATTCCACCACGTTGTAAGTATTCCTCACACCTGTCTAATACTAATTCATCAGTCTTTTCTTCAAAGTACTCAATAAACTTGAATAGTTTATCATTAAATAAAAAGTGGTCATGTTCCAAACTAGTATCAGAATCAGAATCACTCAGTTCACTCGGTTCTGTGTCTTCAGATATTTGAGGTAGAGTTTGCTTGTTCTCACAGTTGAGTTCATTATCTAGCATGTCATTATTGCTTTGCAAAGTCTCACTGTTTGTATTTAAGCACTCATCACACTCAGCTTTAAGAAATAACCACTCATTAATTTCTGTGGCATCATTTTCATTTAAAACATTAGATTGTAAAAGCTTTTGGAATAAACCTTCGGCATTCGCTACAAGTTTGACCCATTGCTGTGCAGCAAATTGTAACCCAAATAATTCCTCTGGACCTCTGTTAGGAACTTCTTTGTCATTTATAATTGTTGTATTGTTATCTGCATATCCATTTACTGTGACTAAATTCTTTATACCTCGACAACACCAACACAACTGCAAAGTTTTAAGTGTTTCTTCATAGTGCTCAACATCTGGACTAAGACAGCATATAATCCAAGTGAACGCTCGCCCTCCAAATGAATCTCGCAGCATCGCTGTTAAAAGAGATTGCTCATAGTTGACAATCTTATTATTTGTGGATTGTAGTAGACTCTTGATAATGTCTTCAAGAGAGTGAAGACTAGGCTCTGGGTACGCAGCCAACTCACAGAAACTGGCAGTTGAAAGTTGATGATGCAAAACGCCTTCAATTCCTATCCACTTTTGCTCAATGGTAATAGTGAACACTGTGTGGCTGGGCTCCTGACACTGAGCGGATACCTGCCCCCCCTTACACAACAACTGGTAGACCTCTTCCACGCTACTGCACTTGGCCAAGCCACATCCTAGAAGATCAACTACAGTGCCATTCACCAACCTCATCCATGTCACATGTACAACATAACTCCGTTCTGGAATTTCACTAAGTCTTTGAAAAATTTCTTGAATAAACCTAGGAATTATGCCTCGATATTCATCAGTCCGGATTGCATTTATATCTGAAAACAAATAAAAAAAAAACTTAAATTATTATTCAATGGCCTCCAATAGAGTGCATTCTGAGACTAAGATAAATAGGATGTAACTCCACTAACATTGCTCAATACAATACTCAACAACTCCTGAGATATCATCAGGGTGTGAAATGGGTCTCTCTTCAATGTACGACAATATGTAAATTATTAATACTTACTTGGTCCCAATAGAGAGTAGGTTTTTCCTGTATTCTTTTGACCCAATACAACAACAGAAGTATCACATCCATCCAAAATACATTTGATCTGAATAGGTACAATAGTTGCATACACTTGTTGTTGTGAGCAATCCCGTGGAAATGCACTGTCGACTCTGAACACTTGTCCATTATTTGTGTGTATACTCTGAGATGCTGGGTCTGGGGTCAACCATATAGCGGGTGTATCTGCATTAGAAGGGCGAAATCTAACAGCGACTTGTATGGGAACTTCCATTATCTAGTTAGACCTTAGTATATTTATTATTCTATGGTTAGACCTAGAACTTTATTCTAAAATCGAATACGGGGGCACAACAGATGATTTCACAATATTATACCTACATCCTCAATAATGCACAACTGAAATGAAATGTCGAAAACACGGGTCGAGTGCATTTGAGGAATTATTTATACAATTAACGTTGAGATAATCCAACATACTTTTACTAATTACGGAAAAAAATCAATTCTACAGATATGAGTGTTCACTCGAGTCCATTTTCGTTTGAATCCCCAATTTAGTATTGTTCAGAATCTGACTATTCGTTCTTATGTATTCGTTCTTCAACTTAACTCGAAGAACTAAATCCTCAATGCCAAATCTGTTCGGTCTTTTTCGTTCTTTTGGGAAAAATTACATTAAAGTACTATATTTTCAAAGAAACTAAGGTTTAACATCGCGTGGCAAATAAACACGAACGAGATTTAAATCTTCGTGTGTGTGTTTTTTTTGGAAAAAAAACCTTAAGATACTCTATTTTCAAAGATACTAAGGTTTCATATTGCGTGTCAAACGTTGAGAACGAGATTCTTGGATTTAAATCTACGTGTTATTATTTTGGAAAAAACGCCATTGGAGTATTCTATTTTCAAAGGAATTAAGGTTTTATATCGCGTGTCAAATGTAACAAACATGATTCAAAGATTTAAATCTTTGTGAAGTTGTTTTGGTAAAAATACCATTAGAATACTCTATTTTCAAAGAGACTAAGGTTTAAAATCGCGTGACATATATCACAAACGAGATTTAAGGATTTAAATCTTCGTGTCGTCTTTTGGGAAAAAGGCCTTTAAAATACTTTATTTTCAAAGAGACTAAGGTGAAAATCGCGTGACAAATTCCACGAACGAGAACGAATGTTAAGAACGAATTGTTTTGAAGAACGATGTCTCAAGTACCGATTCCTGAGAAAGAACTGGATTTACCAATACTACCCCAATTCGTCGAATATTTCTACTTCTCAGGGTTGCCAGATTGTGAATCCAAAATTACCGTACTTCTAGGGAAAAATTTCCGTACAATTACCGTACATCACTAAAGTGCGCCGTTAGCCACTATCTTCTCGTGTTAAGAAGGCCTTTTCCCGAGTACAATCGTTTTCGTCCCCCCGTGCTCTCATGCTATGTACACGTGATAAACGTCCTTGAGCTTGATGGATACAAAAAAATGATTTGTGTGCCAAATTACCGTACATTTTCCGTACATTAGTTTTGATTTGAAATTACCGTACTTTAAGTACGGTAATTACCGTACGTCTGGCAACCCTGCTACTTCTAGCTTAATGATTCGTTCGATTTAACTCAGGGTATAGTTATACTCGTAGTCAGTGTTCTCGAATGACATTGTCCAATATCGGTAGAAATATCCGCTAAAATCGGTATAAATGGTATATTTTGTACCCAAAATCGGTATATGGGGTATTTGTACCGACGATGGTCAATATCGGATACTTTTCTTTTCACGAAAATTTCTACCCCCCGTCGCCGAATTTTCAAAATGGTATAGGAATTTGGAATATTTCAAAAACTCCTCGGTTTCCTTAAACAATATTTTCTCGCAGTACCTCTGTCTACAGAACGAGGCATGATGGTCACGATCCTCAGGATTGAGGGACCGACAGAAATGAATGATGACCTCTTTCTAAAATGTAACGGGTATTTGTACCGACGATGTCAATATCGGAATTCAAAAACTCCTCGGTTTTCTTAAAGAATATTTGCTCGAATCCATTAAGTATTCGGTATTTTTACCGAATACCCGATACTTATCTACCGATTATATTTCCCTATCGACAAATAGTAAAAAAATCGGTAGATTACTAGACCATTTCGGTATATCGGTAGGACACGGCCCATTTCGGTATAAATACCGAAGAAACGGGAGGTTCGAGACCACTGCTCGTAGTTATTGTATTATATTTTAGGCAAAGGCTATTCGTACGTATCATAGATCAAAGAAATTATAAAATTTGTCTATGGTGAATTATTTCCATAGACAACATTAATATTAACGCAGCCCGTATTTCCAGGATAGCCTAGTATTCACATCAATTTTAAAATTTTCGACGCCTGGACCCTCTACAGACGGACGCCCGAAGCTTTTTCGTTTGTAACGGTGGCGCATTATTCGTTTTGTTTATTTATGATTTGTTCATTGCCATTTCGAGAGATAACGCAAATTTATAAAGAAGGAAAAATAAATTACGAATTTGCTTATAATCAATGTACAGTAAATAATAAACAGAAATAATATATATTGTCTCCCACTATTTTCCATAAGTTATCGAGTGTCATGGATTAGGCCAGGGGTCTCCAAACTTTCCAGCCTTAGGGCCATACTGATTACTCCAGTAAGTTCTGGGGGCCAAAACCATATTATCATGGTTGCCATGAGGGCCAAAACCATATTATCATTTAAAATGTTAGTTGGATTCATTTCAATAATTTGTTAGTTATTATATATTGAAGTTAAATTTTCTGCATATTATACATGTCTTTACTCATTAAAATTCTGTGTTTCTTTATCCAACTTATCACAAAAACAATAACAATAAGCCTACAACAATGTTATGAGTAGTTAGCCCATGACCATATCAATGTAGATGTCATATTAATAATTATTCAACATAAAATTAGAATACCTACTTCAGTAAACTAAATTTAATTTGCTATAAAAAATATGTTCTCTAAAAGGAGTTTTCAAGTATGCTAGCTCTCCGCGGGCCGGACAAAATCTGTCCGCGGGCCGGATGTGGCCCTCGGGCCGTAGTTTGGAGACCCCTGGATTAGGCAAATGGTCTCAAAACTTCACATAATAATATACTACAATTTGCACCTATTCTGAATGTACTATTCCACACTATCAGTATACCAGCCGCATGTAATAAACATGCAAGCCATCCTTTCTGTGCCAACAAAAAATTAAGATAATTGGAATTTAAAATTTCATGTGTCTTTATTTTTTCGAACACCTGAAAACTTACGGAAAAGTTGGAGACCACTTCTTTGCCAAGTGCTCCACGGAAAAACGAAAGAATCCTGAATGTCTTATTTTTATTGGCACGAAGAGGACAATCTGCATGCTTATTACTTGTTCGACATGCTGTAGGGGTAGGTATAGCAGTAATATTAAGTTTATAATTTATTACAGGGATGTTGCGAATATTCGCATCCGCATCCGCAAATGCGGAGCTTCCGCATGTATTTGGACCAGGGATGTTGCGAATATTCGCATCCGCATCCGCAAATGCGGAGCTTCCGCATGTATTTAGACATCTACATCCGCATCCGCAATAATCGATGCGGATGTTCACGCGGATGCGGATGTAAGATAATTTGCGACAAGAAAGAAATGGGGCGGGGCCGGCGAATGGCGCGTGCCGTTCGCACTTGACATTAACCAATGGGAACGAAAAAATTGGTGACAAGATCCGAAGCATTTTTATTTTTGCCGGTTTTATTTTATTTTTTTATTTTTTTGCCGGTTTTTACAAATAACAAAAAAAAATTCACCAAAAAAACCATCATATTATTGTAGCAACAATTTCGTCACATATTTGACAGTGGGGCCTACCAACTAAGATAGTTCCTAATTTTTTCTATAACATCTTGAACATCCGCATCCGCATCCGCGGATGTGAGCCTTCAAAAATCCGCATCCGCGTGAACATCCGCGGATGTGTAAAAATCGACATCCGCAACATCCCTGATTTGGACATCTGCATCCGCATCCGCATCCGCAATAATCGATGCGGATGTTCATGCGGATGCGGATGTAAGACAATTTGCGACAAGAAAGAAATGGGGCGGGGCCGGCGAATGGCGCGTGCCGTTCGCACTTGACATTAACCAATGTGAACGAAAAAATTGGTGACAAGATCCGACGCGTTTTTATTTTTGCCGGTTTTATTTTATTTTTGCAAATAACAAAAAAGAAAAAAATATTTCATCCATAAAAATCATAATACTTATTGTAGCAACAATTTCGTCACATATTTGACAGTGGGGCCAACCAACTAAGATAGTTCCTACTTTTTTTCGATAACATCTTGAACATCCGCATCCGCATCCGCGGATGTCAGCCTTCAAAAATCCGCATCCGCATTCACATCCGCGGATGTGTAAAAATCGACATCCTCAACATCCCTGATTTATTATCCTGTGTTCCACTCAGTCATATTTTATTTTGGTTATTCTTATTCGCACGGCGTGCGAATAATATTTCTTCCTTATTCGCACACTACCGTGCGAATAAGAGGTAAATATTATTCGCACGGCGCAGCTATATCAAGCCAAAGTGACATACGTCGAGAGTATGATAATTTTTTTTTTTTTTTATTTGTTACGTACTCTTAATTTCGATTTGTAACAATCAACCTTTATGTATCTATATCGTTAAACTAAAAACTATGTGTATATAGTATTTTTCATCATTTAATCAGACTATTTGGCGTGTTTTCTTATATATTTTGACATAAAAACACTCCAAGTGTAATATTTGTATGAAAAAAATTCTTGATATTTTTATTTGTTAGTCTTAATTTCGATCTGCAACAATCAACCTGTATGTATCTAGATCTTAAAACTAATAAGTATGTGTATTTAGTAATTTTTCATCATTTTATGAGACTATTTGGCGTGTTTTCTTATATATTTTGACCTAAAAACACTCCAAGTGTAATATTTGTATGAAAAAATTGTGAAATTTAGGAGGAGGAGGACAATAACATGGCATCTTATAGAATTTGAACTGACAATTTTAAATTATAAATGTAGACAAGGCTATACTATACTATACCCTCACGCCGTGTCCCAGGTGGGGTAGGCAAAGAGAACGGAACGCCTTGTTGATCTTTCCTTACATATCTCTTTCGCTTCCTCTACATTCAACCAGTTTCTCATACATGCACGCCGATTCATCTTACTTAAGACGCGACCGTCCTTGAGAATTTGATCCACGTGGTCAAGCCACGTAGTTCTTGGACATAGATTAGTTATAGATGTAGACAAGGCAATTGAATGAAAAATGAAATACAAATACTTACTATAAGATGTTTGGAGCAAGTGGACGAATATGTTTATTTAGGAAGTATGTTTGTAAGGGATGGTAGGTACGAAAGGGACATTGAAAAAAGAAAAGTGGCTGGTGCAAGAGTGAACGGTGCACTTCGATCTATTGTTAGCAATAGCAATGTCTCGAACATGGCTAAAATGCTGGTGCACAACGCCATCCTCGTACCGACACTGATGTATGCAAGCGAGACTTGGACATGGCTGAAGAAGGACGAGAGTGGAATAAATGCAGTGGAGATGCGATCACTGAGAAGAATGGTAGGTAAAACATTGCGTGATAGAGTAAGAAATGAGGATATTAGAAGAATGAGTGGATGCAAGAGAAGTGTTGTTGATAGAATGCGTGTAAATAAATTGAGATGGTTTGGTCATGTGGAGCGAATGGATGGTGTAAGATTGACGAAGAGGGTGTATTTAGCTGAAAGAGAGGGTGTGAGGAAGCGCGGGCGTCCGAGAACCACGTGGCTTAACCACGTGGATCAAATTCTCAAGGACGGTCGCGTGTTAAGTAAGAGGAATCGGCGTGCATGTATGAGAAACTGGATGAATGTAGAGGAAGCGAAAGAAGTATGTAAGGATAGAGCGACATGGCGTTCCGTTCTCTCTGCCTACCCCACCTGGGACACGGCGTGAGGGTATAGTATAGTATAAGATGTTACTGTAAGATGAAATTTTCATTAATAGGTACTATATATTACCTTTTTCCAAGAATTTCTCCTAACTAATACTTACAATAATAATATCCTATTTGGTTCTTAGTGAAAATGTTGTACCATTCTTAAGAGTATTTCCAATGCAACATGTAGGTACCTAATTTATTTATTTATTTATAATAATATACACGGCTTACGCCTTTTATACACAGTGTTTATAAATAATAGTACCTACAATACTACTACCATATCATATCATAATTCAAAATAAATCAGTTATGGGTAATTGTCTTTCTTAGGTGTCAGATATGATAATAAACTCTTATAAATATGCTAAAAAAGAGTGAAGAATGAGGATATCAGGAAAATGAGCGGATGCGAGAAGAGTGTTGTGGATAGAAGGCGCGTAAATAAGTTACGATGGTTTGGACATGTTGAGCGAATGCAAGATGAAAGAATGACGAAGAGGATGTATGAAAGATGAGGTGCGAGGAAGCGCGGAAGGCCAAGAACCACGTTGCTTGAGCACGTGGATCAAATCCTAAAGAACGGCCGCGTGTTGAGTAAGAGAAATCGGCGAACATATGTGAGAAACTGGATGAATGTGGAGGAAGCGAAAGAAGTTTGTAAGGATTGATCTATACGGCGTTCCGGTCTCTCTGCCTACCCCTCCGGGGACACGGCGTGAGGGTATAGATAGATATAGATAGATTATATGCTCAATACATAGTGTACGGCCCTCCTTGCCTTTGCTGCGGGTCACCATCGAACCATCTGAAGCGCACCCCGTGCTAGCACCCACACTAGCATACGTCATTGTTTCCACCAAGGAAGCCGTTCTGAGGAGGGACCATGCTCCATGCACCCACAGGTGGTCCGCCTGCTCGGAGGTAACACACAGATGACACAGACACTGGTATATTAATAAAATTTCACAATTTTTTAATACAAATATAACACTTGGAGTGTTTTTAGGTCAAAATATATAAGAAAACACGCCAAATAGTCTGATAAAATGATGAAAAATTACTATATACACATAGTTATTAGTTTTACGATATAGATACATAAAGGTTGATTGTTAGCAATCGAAAAAGAGTAACAAATACAAATTTAAAGATTTTTTGGTCAATATATACTTTAGGTGTGCCGAGGTCACGGTACTGCGGCACTCTAGCGATGAATAGAATATAATTATTCTATTCATCGCTAGAGTGCTGCAGTACCGTGACCTCGGCACACCAAAAGTAAATATTGACCCATTCTCCCACCCTGTAAGCGATTGATGATATTAACATCAATTGGACTTACATTTTTACAATAAAGATAACAACTAATTAAACCAAAATGAATTTACTTTCCCATTACAACCCACGATTAAATCCTTCCTCTACCAATGCTAAGATATTTGAAAATACATACAACAAAATACAATATACATAATAAATCTTCTTTCTTGAGGTTAAATGTCCATGTTTTTAATTAAATATTTTGTTTGGGTTTATAAGCTTCATGTTCAACTATTATAAATGATTAATATCGGACAACACGGATTTTTGTTCCCTTGAAAACGGAATGATGGGGAAGATAAACTGCATTTTCCTTGTCAGGTAGACAAGGAGACATATGCCCCAATTCCAAATACTCATTCATGAATGCTGCATATTGTGTGTGCAGCTCTGTATCCTTCTGAAACCGTCGCTCCATCGAAAGTAACCTCCTCTCGGCTATCTCAAGAGAGTTTCCCACGTTAGGTGGACATTCCTTGAAGGGTAGACTTACTGAAAATCTGCCCGACTCATCACGAGTCGTAGTACTAGTAAAGTGTTTCTCGCATAATGTCTCTTCCTGGGTTCGAACCAGAGAATTAGGCACACTTTCTACCTCCCAAAATTTCTCAATGTTTTTGTTTAATTGATTCAAAGAAATGTAACAAGATACCGGCCTTTGTCTGCTGATTCCTTCAGAGTTCCACGGAATAGCTCCTGCAATGACCCATCCTAATTTGGTCTGATGCATCATCGGCTGCTGACGTTGAACCGATGCATGATTTCCCTGAAGTACCTCCCAAAATACCTGTGCTCCCAATAACAAGTCTATTGGAGAAGATTTATGGAAGTCAGGGTCCGCTAGCTGCATCTGGGAAGGCACGTGAAAACGTCGTCTGTCCACAGATCGCAGTGGCAAGTTTGATGTAATTACAGGCAGGACCAAACAGTTGATTTTCCTCCTGTAATCATACAATAAAGAATTAATTGTTATATCTACCTTTTCTTCAATGTGAGTTACCTGTTGCCGCAGTCCCGAGACTGGCAGATATGCTCCCTTTGTCCGTAAGTTGAGTTTTTCGCATAAACTCTTCGTAATGAAATTCGACTGTGCTGCCGAGTCCAAGAGTGCTCGTGCCCTAAAAATGCCGCCATCAGGGAGTTGGATCCCAACCATGGCCGTGGATAACAGTACTTCCTCGTCGTTTGAGAGCGAAGCATGGTTCACCACAGTAGGAACCTGTGAAGTAGGTCCCAGAGTTTCCGTATTTGCTGTCGAATTGTGCACGCTCGGTGTGTGCAATAAGGTGTGATGGTCCCTCCGACACACCTTACATCTTCCTCCTGAAGAACAATCCTTGGCAATATGATTCCTTAACATACAGTTACGGCACAGTCGCTGCCTTTTTACCAGCTCCCACCTTTGCTGAGTCCCCATCGACTTAAACTGCTCACATTGGTTTAATCGATGCTGTGAAGAACAAAGTGGGCAAACTGGGTTTGCTCGTACATTTGCAACCAAGCCAACTCCTGCTCGGTTGGAGGTGTTGGATGGTTTGAAGTTTTTGTTGTGAGACGTCGTCTCCAAAATACGTGCTCTCTCCCCAATACATTTGTACAGTTCCTTTAATGTAGGTAGCTCACCCTGCAAGTGATGCGATTCCCATATGTTACGTGATACTGAATCTAATTTGTTAGCAATTATGTGAATTAACAGGATGTCCCAGCTGCTTGTGGGTAGTCCCAAACTTTCCAAAGCTCGCGTATGGAGCTGTGAATCATCGATCAATCGCCTTAAAGATTGATATGATTCTAGCTTCACTGGAATGAGATTGAAAATGTGATTAACATGTTTGTCCACAATGAGGCGGGTGTTCTCATATCTCCTTGTTAAGATGTCCCATGCTAAAGAGTAATTAGTGTCTGAAACTTCCAAAGAAGAAACTAAATTTAAGGCTTCACCCTTTAATGAGCTCAGTAAGTAATGATACTTTTGTAAGTTAGATAAAGAATTATTGTTGCCTACAAGAGATTTGAATGTATCTTTGTAGTGTAACCATGTTTCATAATTACCATGAAATGTAGGTATTTGAATTGGATTTAACTTAACTTCACATGTGACTTGTAGTTGATCTTTCAATAATGATTTTGCCTTACTTAAAGTGGTGTAAAATAGTTGTTCAAAAGTATCCCTATACACCACTTCCTCACCATCAATTTCCTCCAGGTCACATTGCAACATTTAAAATTTTTCAAGCATGCTTTCCATTCTTGATGTCCTTAACTGTAATTCACAAATATCTAAATCTTTCTTACTCAAATAATCTTTAAAGCGCGTGAGTTGTCCCTTCAAAACGCCTCGCCTTGATATCAACCCTTTGCAAACCTCCATTTCAGAATCACGTGTTTTTTCCATTTTTGAAGTGGCTGTCCTTGTTTCTCTTTCTCCAGACAACATAATTCACTAGAATGTAATAAATATACAATAATTAAAAGAGAAACTCAATGCAAAAAATGCCAATCAATGAACCTTGAAAACACGCGACTATTTTGCAACAATATTTCTCACGAGAATTTACACACAGTTTTTTTTCATAAAAATGCCGAAAATATGATGGAATCACGGGTTATCTGCAAAACAATAAAGATAATATTAGTTTTATTTATTAAACAAATGTTTTAAAACAACAATTAGATACGATTACAGTTGTGAAATTGTAGGGTAGATATTATTGTAACAATTAACCTTAAAATGTATAATATTTATATAAAATGGCAATGAATCCCCAGATAGTTAAATATATTGATATATTTGAATGGAAATGTAATATTATAGGATAGAATTGTAAATGAATAGGAAAATATAGGATACGATACGCAATGATGGATTCGATGTTTTTTCCGAAAGATGTCCTGTTGTACGGTCGCCAATGTTGTTGTGTCTCGATCGCCTATGTCCCTTTCACGATCGCTAATGTTGAGTTGTGTAACTGATGAGTAGATGGATTGCAGAACAAACACTTTTTTATAATATAATGGAATTTAATGTAAACTTGTAACAAATAGAACAGTATAGATGCTAATGTTTTGGTTTGACTGTGTATTGGAGAAGAAGAGACTGAACAAGCCTGTGCCTGTATTATATACACGTAACCAAAGACAAACCCTGAATTTAATTTATTCGCCATAGATTATCATTTTATGTCTATAGCCAGTAACTAGTGCTTCAAAATTCACCACACAGATGGCAGTATGCAACACTGGAAAAAAATCGCGTGAAAATGACAATTTTCTTATTTAATTTAATATGATGTAAATTTTCGGTATTTTCTTAAAAGATTTAAATTATATCTATACGTTGGCAAATAAAAAAATATTTTTATTTGCCAATGTATCGATATAAGTTTCCGTAAACTTTAATTATTAAAATGTTCGACGACGGAAATTCTACATTTGAAATGAGTAAGAGCAGGTAACATCATTCATTCGCACCATCGTAGCGTTTTCCCACAAGTACCGCATGCAGTAAACATGCTGATAGTCTTCTCCGTAACAACTAAAGCTAACAGACATTCATTCAGAATGGGTGGTTTACTTCATTACTGAATTGAAGATATTAAATGTCTTATATGGCATGTTTAACAAATACTTGCCTTTTGTAGGAAACTTAGTATTTGGCAGGTATTCAATGGGGGAAACATGATTACGTCGTTAGCATAGTACACAAAAATAGTAGAATGTATTATATAAAAAAAAAAACTATTGTACAAATGTGAAGCACATCTTTGAACTGGCATACCTGTTATATCGACCAGGATAGAATTAGTACGAAAAATATATTTTCAATATTTTATTTTAGAAATGTATCTGGCTTGGCATGGTATCCTCAAAAAATGTTTAAGGATGCGGATTCCAAGCTATTTAAATAAAATTTGCAGATGCGGATATTTTTCGGATGCGGATACGGATATTCGTTACAACCCTACGCTGAACCATAGATTTCGCAAACATCTAGATATTCACAGCAATTTTAAAATTTTCGACGCCGGGACCCTCTACAGACGGACGCCCGAAGCTTTTTCGTTTGTAACGGTGGCGCATTATTCGTTTGTTTATTCATGATTAATATCATTGCCTTGTACATTTTGAGAGATAACACAAATTTATAAATCTGATAGAAAGGTTGAGAAGTGTATGGTCGAAAAAAAATAATGAAATACTGCATCATAAGGCTTTTAAATTTAGAGGAAAGAAAAATAAAAGGTTGGTATTATTCGCACGGCGTGCGAATAATATTTCATCCTTATTCGCACACTACCGTGCGAATAAGAGGTAAATATTATTCGCACGGCGCAGCCATATCAAGCCAAAGTGACATACGTCAAGAGAATGATATATTTTTTTATTTTTTTTAAATTGTAAGTCTTAATTTCGGCCTGTAACAATCAACATTTTTATATCTATATCGTAAAACTAATAACTATGTGTATATAGTAATTTTTCATAATTTTATCAGACTATTTGGCGTGTTTTCTTATATATTTTGACATAAAAACACTCCAAGTGTGATACTTGTATGAAAAAATTCTTGATATTTTTATTTGTTAGTCTTAATTTCGATCTGCAACAATCAACCTTTATGTATCTACATCTTAAAACTAATAAGTATGTGTATATAGTAATTTTTCATCCTTTTATGAGACTATTTGGCGTGTTTTCTTATATATTTTGACCAGAGTTACAATTATATTCTATTCATCGCTAGAGTGCCGCAGTACCGTGACCTCGGCACACCTAAAGTATATATTGACCGGAGAATGTTGCATACTGCCATCTGTGTGGTGAATTTTGAAGCACTAGTTACTGGCTATAGACATAAAATGATAATCTATGGCGAATAAATTAAATTCAGGGTTTGTCTTTGGTTACGTGTATATAATACAGGCACAGGCTTGTTCAGTCTCTTCTTCTCCAATACACAGTCAAACCAAAACATTAGCATCTATACTGTTCTATTTGTTACAAGTTTGCATTAAATTCCATTATATTATAAAAAAGTGTTTGTTCTGCAATCCATCTACTCATCAGTTACACAACTCAACATTAGCGATCGTGAAAGGGACATAGGCGATCGAGACACAACAACATCCAGAATAGGCTCTTTTGAACATTTTTTTTAGAAGAAGAAATGAATTATTCTAAGGCAACACTTATTTTCAATAGATGATCTAATTGATGGTATTATTTCGAAAAATCTAAAATTTATGGGCATGTTCATAAAAAAAACACTCGTTTTTCTTTCTTTTTCAAAATTAAGATATATTCATTTTTATAAATGAGGTTGCAGATATCCTTGTCACCAAGGGAGTGAAGCAAGGCTGTGTCATGTCTCCGTGGCTGTTCAAACTATTATTCGACTACTGTATGCGACTTGTGAAAGAGATTGATGTTGGTGTCGAGTTTAATGGGTCTCGAGTGAATGCATTGATGTACGCAGATGATTTGGTGCTAATGGCTGAGATTGAAAGGGATTTCCAATTTAAATGTTTGGAGCAAGTAAACGAGTATGCACATTTGGGAAGTATCCATGTTTGCGAGGGATAAAAGATACGATAGGGACATTGAAAGAAGGAAAGTGGCCGGTGCTAGAGTGAACGGTGCACTTCGACCCATTGTCAGCAATGGCAATGTGTCGAACATGGCTAAAATGCTGGTGCAAAATACCATTTTGGTACCATCAATTGCGTATACAAGCGAGACAAGGACGTGGTTGAAGGACAAAAGTGGAATAAATACAATGGAGATGCGATCGTTAAGAAGAATGGTTGGTAGAATGCTGCGTGATAAGAGTAAAGAATGAGCGGATGCAAGAAGAGTGTTGTGGACAGAATGCGCATGAATAAACTACGGTGGTTTGGACATGTTGAACGAATGAGAGAAGTAAGAATGACAAAGAGGATATGCTTTACTGAAAGAAAGGGCGTGAAGCGTGGACGTCCGAGAACCACATGGCTTGATCACGTGGATCAAATTCTCAAGGACGGCCTGTGTTGAGTAAGAGGAACCGACGTGCGTGCATAAGAAATTGTATGAGTGTGAAAGAAATGTGTAAAGATAGATCTTTTTGGCATTCCGTTCTCTCTGCCTACCCCATTTGGGTTTATAGTATAGTATAAAAAATTGCATACTCAAAACAGAGTCACTCCAGATCCGAATCCGCATCCTCAAAACAGAGTCACTCCAGATCCGAATCCGCAAAGTAACATCCATTACAACCCTACTTTGACGAAGTATGGATAAGCTACTTTTTTAGCAATACATTATTAAGAGTGTTGATAAAATATATGAATGCAAGAAAAGAACTTTGGATACCTATGAATTTTAATGTTATTCGAACTTTAAACCTGGTTTAACTTATAAGAACTAAAAATAAATTGTCAACATAACATGCTATGGAGAAAAGAGTGAACAATTTTTCTTGAGGTTATGTAGACCTAAACAGCGCTTTTTATTTAAAAAATAAAACATCCTTGTTGTAGTACCAATAGATCTAAAGTTCGCAAACGGTGAGTTCATAAACCTTAAACGACTCTAAATCGTTTTATTACACTTTATCCGGTTATGGAAACTTCTTTGTTCTCAGACAAAATACACGAACTTAATGCTACTTTATACGGGTAAATGCCTCTAAAACATGAAATATACAAGTCGACAAATGTGTAAATGAAATTGCACTATTCAAACATTGAAAATGTGCTTCCTCAATTAAGTAATCTCTTGTAAAGGAAATTAAACTGATAACGATCAATCCACACGGACGACATATGCCACAGATTTCGATAATTTGACAGACGTCAAAATAGTGTGGCATTGTTTACAAAAAAATACGTACGTTTAGCCACTTATTTGACAGACGTCAAAGCAGCGTGCTTTTGTTTACATAAAACCAACTGTCAAATTTGACAGTTGACAGTTCCTATACGTATGAATAGCACGGGCGTATATTTTAACCATAGATATGTAGTATATATATCTATGCCTAAGAGCGACCATTAAGTTGCGATTTGCAGCAGGGTTGCCAGACTACGGTAATTACCATATTTGTACGGTAATTTCATTGCCCGTACGGTAGTATTACCGTACGACAAAAGTACGGTAATTTCAAATCAAAACTAATATTTTGTCATATGAGTTTCATAAAAAAATTGATACTTGTGTCGCCATCTTTTGAAATCCGGTGAGGCACTGGCCGGAATGTCCAAAACAAAAGTAGTTCCCGTTTCTCTCACCGCTTGCCTCTAGTTTCTGTCGTTGCCAGTGTGACCAGATTTGGTAGTTTCCTACTTTTTTGGTAGTTTTTGAGGCATTGGCAAAAATGTTTAGTAGTTTTTTTTTCTTTGGTAGTTTTTAGTAGTTTTTGGTAGTTTTTTAGTAGTTTTTGTATTCAGTCGGTAATTGGTAGATAAATTATCGGGTACTTGGGAAAATACCCGATACTTACTGATTCAAAAATAATTGTCAGTACAAGTAACGAGTACATTTTAGAAAAAGGTACTGCGTGAAAATATTGTTGAAGAAAACCGAGGAGTTTTTGAAATACTTCAAATTCCTATACCATTTTGAAAATTCGGCGACGGGGGGGTAGAAATCTTCGTGAAAAGAAAAGTATCCGATATTGATCATCGTCGGTACAAATACTACAAATACCCGGTACATTTTAGAAAAAGGTACTGCTTGAAAATATTGTTGAAGAAAACCGAGGAGTTTTTGAAATACTTCAAATTCCTATACCATTTTGAAAATTTAGTAGTTTTTGGTAGTTTTTGACTTCGCCATTTAGTAGTTTTTGAAAATAAAATCTGGTCACACTGGTCGTTGCCGTCAGTCTACCGCGGTTCTCCTTCCAAGTAGGGAACCCGGTGCTCAATTCCCGTTTCTCTTCATTTTTTAATTAACTGTGAGTGTCACATAGCTAATAATTCTGTGTCAAAATGTGAAACGTTTTGTGTTTAAATATATAAAAAAAAGAATTATGTGTTTTTCAATAAACCATTTGTGCCTCTAACCCGGATGTTTTCACTTACCACTTACAAACATTCTCATATAATATTACCCAACGAAACCCCTGAGTAAGTTTCTGGAATCTGCCGACATGAGCTGGAAGGAATCCGTTACAGAATGGCGTCTCCAACGTGGTGGCCTGATTAATGAGAATGTTTGATGTGTTTTAGGTGAATTTTGCAGTGCGTAAATAATATCAATAATCAGTGCATAGTTATGCGTATGTATAAAAACCGTTACGTGGTGCGTGACTCAGCGTGTTTCCGTGCACCATCGACATATACACACATAGAGACTCCGTCTAGACTTTCGACCAAAAAAACAGTTTGAATTCTCGCTTCATCACAACAGGTGTATACAACTGCTGCTGATCGTAATTTTCATTACATGACAATAATGGTTATAATGGTGCTTCTGTGAACATTTGAATTAATAGTCAGTGCAATAATAAAAACATTTTAATAAATAAATAAGTGAGTTTGAATTCTCGCTTCATCACAACAGGTGTACACAACTGTGCTCTTCGTAATTTTCATCACATGACCAAAGAGGGTTATGATAGTGCTTCTATGAACATTTGAATTGATAATCAGTGCAATAATAAAAACATTTTAATAAATAAATAAGTGAGTTGGAATTCTGCTATTATAGCAACAGGACTGTGCTACTGTCTTCTTTGCTCTTCGAAAATTTGAAAAACACTTCTAATACTTCTGTGAATGTTTGAATTGATAAACAAACAATAAAAAAAAAAACATTATAATAAATAAACAAGTGCGTAATGTATTTGCGAGTTTTGCAAAACTTACAAAGATAAAGTGAAAAAGACCGTTATATCATAAAAGAAATGAACGAGTCCTAGTATTTGAATTATGAACAGCCTTTTAATAAAAACATTTCAATAATATAGAAAAAATACAACAAGAAATTCACAGGATTGTGATCAAATACTCCAAACTTTTCTAAAGATGTCCAGATAATTTCTTTCTGAGAAGATGAAAATCTCCAGCGATACAGTTTCTTGAGAAGCCTGATGCTACCACTGCGAAGGATGTCCAGACCAAATTCTTCTTCTTTGGCGATCCCTGACCTATAGAAGGAAGGAAGTTTCCATGTTTTGTCATCCAGACCTGACGTTTCTTCGAGGCCTCCTTTATCTACACAGAGAACCCTTGATGCTTTGATGGTTTAGATGACAATGAAATAAATCCCTCCTTCATTCGTAACAGACACCCTCGATCGTCCAAGTGTTTCGCAGGTTTTTATACCCTTAAATAAAGGAATTTTGCCTTTTAATTTGAATTTATATACCTACTATAGGTACAAATTTTTTTATGTATTGTTCCATACACTGCCTTTTATTTTTATTTTATTTTTTTATTTTTATTTCATAGAGACACTCACAGAAAACTGACAACACAATACATAAATTACAAACATACAATAAAATCTGGCCAGTTCCCCAATTAAGAGCGTCTACAGCATGCACAATCAGAGAATTCAATTAAATTAAATTAAAATTAAAGCGTAACTCAATATCTGCGGTGACAAGGCAAAGGGGCACAAGTCAGCCCCGCAGCACCGAGCCACCCCCCCCCCAGAAATGCAGGCATACATCACACCCCACAAAGCAATGGGATCAAGGGCAGCCCATGGTACTAGGCAACCCCGGATGCCAACACCTGCGAAGCACGACACACACCCACACCTCCGCGGAGGGAACAACTCAACACCGCAAAACCGACCCACGCCCCCCACCCCGCCACCACAGATACAATGCCACGATAATGATAATCTCTATGTAGAGATAATCCTGCTAATGCACATCATCGCATTTTTCTTAGGTTAACTGCTCTGTTGATTTGTTATATGAACGATGATGTGCAAGAAGAACAAAAGAAATGAACAACAAAATACAATGTAACAATAATCATAGAACAACAACACAACTATTTTAGTTTAATTAACCCGAATCGGGCTCTTGACGAATCGCACACCTAGTACGACAACAAGCCACAGGCAAAGGACGAAAAATGAAACCTTCGAAACAAACTATGTCAACAATTTTACATTACACTTCACCTCCCTCCCAAATGTAGCCAACGAGTCGTTAAATATATCAACCCCCTCCACCCCTTTCTCACACAAGATGTTATAAAATCTGCACATTCGCGATACTGGGCTAAAGTGGCCGATATTGTTGTTGTGAACTCTTACTCGGAATGTGTTGGTACTACGGAGACGTGGATTTGGAGTGTAGAAGTCAAGATCGCCAAGTGATGCAGTCGCTACGCTGTGATTTACAACCTTGTAGAGAAGAGAAAGATCGGCAATTATACGTCTGTCATGCAAACTGTCAAGATTAAAATAGGTTAAGCGATCTTGGTAACAATTTAGACTTCTAGCTTGACCGGCACGGTATGACAAAATTCTGATAAAGTGCTTCTGAACCCGCTCGATGCTGTCGTTATGGATTTTGAAATATGGGGACCATATTTGAGAGTTATACTCAAGAACACTTCGGACAAGCGACACATACAAGGCCTTAAGACTTTCCGTTCTTTTAAATTCACTGGTTATTCTGCAGATAAAACCTAGCATTTTATTTGCTTTATTTATAATGCTCTCATAATGGCTTCGGAAACTCAGTTGAGAATCAAGGATTACACCCAAATCGCGAATCTCATCAACCCGTTTTAATTTCTGATTTTCTATAGAGTAATCAAATAATTTTACTTGTTTTTAGTGGTATATGTGATAGTTATACACTTTTTGATATTTAATGACATTTTGTTAAGCTGACACCACTGAGATAAGGTATTGAGATCATTTTGTAGAAGTAGGTGGTCCGCCTCTGTGTTAATTGGGTAAAATATTTTTAGATCGTCAGCATACATGAGTGGGTGGCACCGAAGGAGTGGAGGAAGGTCATTGATAAAGACGAGAAAGAGCAGAGGGCCCAAGTGTGATCCCTGAGGCACACCAGACGTAACCGGACAGGGGGGAGATTCAAAGCCACCAACCACAACATATTGAGATCTGTCACGGAGGTACGATCCTATCCAACCAAGTAGCCTGCCATGTATACCCATTGCACCCATCTTCGACAGGAGAACAGCGTGGTTCACCCTGTCGAAGGCCTTACTGAAGTCAGTATACACCACGTCCACCTGAGTACGTTTGTCCAGGCAAGTAGTAAGACAAGACATGAACTCTAACAAATTTGTACAGGTGGATTTTTTGGGGACGAAACCATGTTGTGTGATGCTCAGAAAGTTACCGAGATGACTGAACAAAGGACCGTAGACTAACTTTTCGAAAACTTTAGCCACACACGAGAGGATGCTAATCGGTCTATAATTAGATACAATACTCGATTCGCCGGACTTAAAAACAGGAGTAATCTTAGCAAGTTTCCAAAGATCAGGAAAAGTACCCTCGCATAGTGATTTATTGAAAATGGAGCAGAGAGGGCCAGCCAGTTCGGCAGCACAAGTTTTAATAAAAATAGGAGGGATCTCATCAGGGCCCGCACCCTTATTAGAGTCCAATGATGAAAGCACTGTTAACGTGCCTTTTGTGATGATGATATTGTAAAAATTCCAGTTTTAATTTTGCATAAATTCAAGTGATACTAGCCGATTTCATTTTACAATTGTTAACGGAATTTTTGTTTGGTCATATAAATTCTGTACTGAAAAGTCTACAAAATAAGAGTTGTAAATTTATAATATGCCTAGTATGTGAAAGGGTCCATGTAAAGTTTTTTCTGTATCTGGTTAAATACACGCAAAATAAAGGAATCATATTTAAATTCATTGTATGTATACCTACCTAGTATGCATATCGCGCATACTGTGTGATATATTTATGTATAGATGAGATGGCCATAGACCCTAATATTGCTAGAAGAGGCTTACAGATCAAATTTTAATAATTATCAATAATAATTCTTTTACTCATATGCTGGAATTGTTAATTTTATGATGTGTAATATGTGTAATGTTATGTCTGAGATATTTTCAGGGAATGTCAAACGTTCCAGAGGTTTCCAAACTTCAACAATTAAAATAAAAAAATAAAAAAATTATTTTTATTAACTTTTTTGAGTCTTATTAAAAGACAAGACTTCCAAACATTTTTTTCAAATATCCAATGGTTCCCAACTGTTGAGATTTGATGTTACAAAGGTTGCCAAACTTTTTTTTAAACATTTTTTTTGCTTTGGGGAATTTTTTTTGGATTCTTATTAGGAGTCCATATTTCCTAAAGCAATTTTCAAATCAAGGTGTCCACTGTTTCTCAACTTTTTTTTGATTGGAAAAACTTTTTTTTTCCTCTTTCGAAGAATTTTTTTTTAAACTCCTGCAAGGCCATCGTAATCTATCCAGCGCTGAATGTTGGTACGTATAATCCCGTGACTTGTTGATTATTGTTTTATCAATTTTCTTTCAGGTCGTCAATTCAAAATGTTTTGCATGTGCAATTTTTCCATTTCTCCTGTATAAGGATCAACTTATTAAAGAAAACCCCCTTTTTTTTATTCTATTATCATTCCACGATAGAATCTCAAAATGTCTGAATCATCTTTTATTTTTCAAAGAAAATTGGCACCTCGTTTCATCAAGTCTCTGTTTCTCCATATTTTGTAACATTTTGGTTGTATTTTATTCAGAATGTACATATATCCATCAGTGTAAACTTGTAATTTTTGGTTTAATATGAAGAATTTATGTAAAAAAATATAATGTTTTCTTGGGCTGCAATTTGCATGAATAAAAAGAATTATGTCTATACATCACAGGTCAATGTTAATAGTGAATATTGTGTATAATAAAATCTTAGACTCTCCAAAGTAATTATATTTACAGCCATAATAATGTCAAAGGAATTATCTTTTTCTTCCTTCTTCAATGTTAGATTAAAAATACTGTCAATAGTCAAAAAATTTGGTATTTCTACTCTTCAAGTACTTGTAACTTGTGCAGCCCATGTTATTGTAAAATTCTAGTTAAGAAAACTCATAGAGGTTCTTCAAGGTTCCGCCTCTGTGAGAATTTTGAAATGTTCGAATCTTGTGGCGCCCCTAAATAATAATTTTTGTATGTTTGATCACCTTTTTTTTGTTTGCGCCCGTGGATGCATGAAGTTGCCTTTATCATCTCATATGCTAGCCGTTTTCAGTAGCAACGTGTTCGCAATAATCTGAACCCACCCACTGTCGCAGACAAAAGACATACAACATGTTAGTCTTAAAGAATTTTGTACTGTATAACTGATGTAATTTTGACCCTCCAGTATACGCAAGTATACGAATTCTTTTGTTAATTTTCCTTAAATTTTGCGTGAACTCATGAATCACCGAGTTATGTGGTAACTGATGAATGACTTATGGCAGACGATGAATGCAAAGTACGAAAGAATGAAGTATACAAGAGAAGAAAAAACGGCCGATAAAAGATGAAGTATGAAAGTGCGTGAAAGACTACCACTAATTCCCTTAGTATATTAAATCATTAATGTAAAATCTTAAATTGAGGGTCAAGGTCGCATCAGTCAAATTGAAATAAGTTTGTTGTTTTTCAATTTCTAGTGTGCATGGTTTTGTAAATAAATTATATGGCAAGGTGTCTCACATGGTGTGAACCTGCTGGCCATTTTGCGGCAATTTTACTGTACGGAATGCGTACCCTTACAGTAATTTCTATTTGCCTAGTATGAATGTTAAGGAGTCAGTGGATGATTCGCCATCTTCCCTGTCCATCTCCTGAGTTAGACTGATATAGAGGTATGACTAATCGTCCTACCCTAATACAATCAGGTCTAACTCAAATTTATCTTAGTTAATTTCAATTTTTCAATGCCCGACAAGCTGATTGTCCAAGTGAGGTTTGAGGACGCTCAAACAAAGATTCATACAGGTCGCATAGAGAAGCTCTGCGCGATAGGTTTGGTACCTGATATTAACCATTTGCCTGTATGAATTTGGTGGAAGTTTCCACAAAAGAGAAATGCTATAGGGTAAAGGATTACCGCCCTTAGAATAGAGGTAGATCAGATGTAATTGTAGTATGGATACCTCCTCCTGGAGTAAAGAAAAGTGTTTGTAAATTGTTGAAGGTTTTTATTGTATTATGTAAAAATGGTAATTTTTTTTGTCTTAAGCATGTAAAGGTTCACCTAGAAGTATGGCGAGAACATGTCTACGATTCCGTATCCGCGACCTGTTCTGTCGGCGCATCTTCCTGGCCCCTTGCTTGCTTGGGACATGTCTAATTGTAAATGAATGGCAAAAAAAAAAAAAAAAATTGTTGCTTATGTCTGTTTTAATAAATTGTATCCTTGTTTTGACACTCACAGTATTGTAAAATCTTTCTTATCTTTGACACTCTCAGTTTTGTAGAATCCTTCTTATTACTGACTTAGAGACTTTTCTTTTTTTTATTTTTTTTTCTTTAAAGGACAACTTGGGATGGTGTCATATGAGTTTCATAAAAAAATTGATACTTGTCGCCATCTTTTGAAATCCGGTGAAGCACTGGCCGGAATGTCCAAAACAAAAGTAGTTCCCGTTTCTCTCACCGCTTGCCTCTAGTTTCCGTCGTTGCCGTCAGTCTACCGCGGTTCTCCTTCCAAGTAGGGGACCCGGTAGCTCAATTCCCGTTTCTCTTCATTTTTTAATTAACTGTGAGTGTCACATAGCTAATAATTCTGTGTAAAAATGTGAAACGTTTTGTGTTTAAATATATAAAAAAAGAATTATGTGTTTTTCAATAAACTATTTGTGCCTCTAACCCGGATGTTTTCACTTACCACTTACAAACATTCTCATATAATATTACCCAACGAAACACCTGAGTAAGTTTCTGGAATCTGCCGACATGAGTGGAGGAATCAGGTTACAATTTGTACAAAATGTACGGTAATTTGGCACAAAAATCATTTACTGGTAAGGTTTGGAGATAAAAGTAAAAAGGTATTAGACAACACAGCTAGAGGTTTATTTTCATTTACAATTATTATAAACTTTTTGACACAGAGCCTTAAAATTAGCTAGTACGAGAATATAAACAGCTATCTTGTAGAATTCTTGTAAATATTTGAATTTTGAGAGGGAAAATTACTACCAATTACGGAATTATCGAAAGAGTAAAAATATTACATATTATGAGACACCAGATGCTCAGATGTAGTCTGCACTCTATACATCAGACATTCAGCTCACGGTTGCCAGACGTACGGTAATTATCGTACTTGTACGGTAATTTCATTCCCCGTACGGTAGTAAATTACCGTACAACAAAAGTACGGTAATTTCAAAACTAACTATTTTGTATCCATCAAGGTCAAGGACGTTTATCACGTGTACATAGCATGAGAGCACTGGGGGACGAAAACGACTGTACTCGGGAAAAGGCCTTCGTAATGGGGTGTTCACATTTGGCGGCGTCCAGATAGTAGGATGCGAACGTCAATCAATCATCAATCTTCAACGATTCGGAGCATTCTCCGAAGAAATATTTGAATGAATGCGTTTGTTTCCCGTCCTTATACGGGTTACGAAGGCATTCATTCAAATATTTCTTCGAAAAATGCTCCGAATCGTTGAAGATTGATGATTGATTGACGTTCGCATCCTACTATCTGGACGGACCCTTTGGCGAATATCGCCAGCCGAATTTCAAAATATAACGCCAGGCGAAAAAACAAAATTCGCCGTACGCCCATTGATCGTCACACCTGTTCACACAAGTCCACCGATATAGAAACGATCTGTCAGATGCGTTTTGATTTTGACACTGTTTTCAAAATGGCGTCGAGATGGAGATCGCGAAGTGTTTATTTTTAGTCGAAAATGTTAAAGTAGAGGTTATAAGGCGCTTTTAATCAAGGAAACAAACGCCACAAACCAACAACACAGATAACAGCTGTCACGAAGCGGGAAACATTTATAAAATTTATAGGTTATAAAGTTTTTACCATAGATATGAACGCCGCGCACATCTGCGCATGCGCGAATCGTTCAATCGTCCGAAAATGTTGGAAGGTGGTCAACTCGAGACCATATCGTTTCTACTGGTTTTTATCGTTTCAGACTAGCTGTCATTTTGTTCACACGGTTCAAATGGCTGGCGATATTTTGGTGCCTGGCGATATTCGCCAAAGTGAGAACACCACATAACACGAGAAGACAGGGGCTAACGGCGCACTTTAGTGATGTACGGTAATTGTACGGAAATTTTTCCTTAGAAGTATGGTAATTTTGGATTCACAATCTGGCAACCCTGATTCAGCTTATAAATCAAATTAGTTAGTTGCTTTTAGTCATGGGTAACAGATCACTTTGAGGCGACCCGACCCGTTCGGGTCCACTGATAGCAGTGAGCCGAACATATGATTCGGGTCACGGGTCTTTCCGGTTACAACCCAGATCTTTGTCTTTAGCTCGGACCCGTTTCCGCTGTAGGTACATTCTCGGGTCACGGGTCTTTCCGGTTGCAGCATGTATACCTGTGTCTACGGGTCGGATCTGTTTCCGGTGTTGATAGCTTATTGTCTATGATCCACTATGTCTTTCATACGGTATGGAGATTTTTACACTTAATATCTGAACGGAGTACTCAATAATTATAAGAATAATGACATTTATTGGCCATAAAATATTTATTTATTTACATAACAAACAGCTGTATCAGCCTTTACAAATAATACAAATTAAAAAAAAAACAGTCAAGAGAAATAATGCATAAACAAAGAAAAACAATATAAATAAAGGAAAAAAATAATGCATAAACAAAGAAAAACAATATAAATAAAGGAAAAAAAACAACATACTACCAATATTAATTTCAATTAGGAAAATACTTTTTATTGTGAACTGTGCAAAGGTTTAGTTGAAATAAATAGTGGATAAGCTATTGATTAAAGGTAAACATTTTATATGAAAAAGTATTGGTTTCATAAAATGTTTCGCCATGATATTTTTTTGTGAAATATTTTGTGTTTGTGTATTGTAGTATTATTTTGTGAAAAATGTTTTTAGAGACTAGCAAAACTTTGCAATACTTTCCAGCAATAAAACACAATATATTATTAGAATACGGATTTGTATGTATGGGAAGCGGCGTGATGGTATGTATGTATGGGTAAGTACAAACGGTCATTCTATTCAATTTGTGAACAAAACATACAGAACTTACGTGTCATCCGCTTAAACGGATCCTACATGTCATCGTCTCAAACAGATCTTTCGGGTCATCGGGTCCTCACAGATCCAACGGGTCTCCGCTCAAACAGATCATTAGGACCCGTAAGATCCGTAGGTGATATGTAGACCCGCGGGTCAATTTGGAAGGACCCGAACATTTGACTCGGGTCGGATCTGTGTTACACATGACTAGTTGCTTTGCTTTCCTTCTTTCTGGTGAGTTTGTAGTGAAATTGTGATTGTGGTATATTTATTATAGTGCAGTGCAGAAAAAATCAAATTCTCCTTTCTTGAACAGTCTGAGCGATTTTAATATTATTCAAAATTAATAACATTAAATTTTTTCAGTTTGTTAACCGTTATTAGTAATCCTAAACAGGTAAGTTGTAGTGATGTCAAATTTGGCATATATCCGTTATTATCTACTCGTTACTTTGTTTTTACGGTATACCGAGCGGGTAGTGCTCAGGATCCGCGGGTAGATAATACCGATCGGTATTATCTACCCGCGGTACTATGATACGCGTATTACTCGGGTACTCGGGTAACGCGGTACCCGCGGTACCGCGGTACCCGAGTAATTCGGCAGGTACTATGTACCTGCCGGTACTCGGTAATACCGACCTTCAATCCATCGGTAATGTGTACATATACGTACCTACTGTGGAAGTATTGGTGCGCTGTGAGTGTATTGGTGTACCTACATTTAATGGCTTTTTACAAAAACTACGGGAAACCCTAGGACTTTGGGAGCAATCAGTGTAACCAGATTTCAAAATAAAATTGTGAAAAACATTTAATGTATTCTTTCTCAATAACGACAATAACTTCATACATTAATTTTTGATAATAATTATAGTGTGAAATTAGTTCACCCATTTTGTGCTTTTAATACTCGTTTAAGGTCAAAAATTTTATACACGACTTTAATGTCTAGTTTTAAAGTTTTTTTTTTAACACAAGTTACAGTACGCAGTGAAAACAGTGTGCTGGTACATACCGTTAATTAATAAAATAATATTTATTTTCTTCGAATGTGTCGGGGAAGAATCGCGGCAATAGTGGACCAGATAGTGACGCTACTTACTTTGCCGAGACACTCGTTATTTTTGATGAGTACAAAGGAATAGGTGTTAAGATTAGTCAATATTTATTTACTCTCATCTAGACTAGTTTAGTGTTTATGCTTAAAATTGAAACACCTAATCTATGGAATCGAATATTTTTCAAATACTTTTGATACTATTCAAATAAAGAAACGAATAGTACATCGATCAAAAAATTATAAAAGTACCTAATATTCATTAATTTGGGGGTTGAATTATTTTTATTTATTATATGAATACAGTCAACATTTAAAACTGTCTCTTTTTCTGGAGTCTGTGTTATGGTAAGTTTAATATCTTATTTTTGAGTAATACCTCTACACAGGCTTGTCCTCATGAGGTATAATACTTGTTTATAGGTATATATTTTTAGTCATAATGTATGTATTAATTGACTTCTTGTGTTGTGTAAACTGTATGTATATAAATAAATAAATAATAAAAAAAATAAGTGTTGCCAAGATTATGTATTTTTGTACTTAATAATCTACGCACTTTTGACCTATTTCTAAAATTTATATATTTAAACCAAGGAGATCATGAATAATCTAAAAAAATAAATGAAAATCGATCAAAAAATTTATTCTTAGAAAATATTCTTTAACAAAACCGAAGAGATCATTAAACATTTCAAAATTCTAGACCATATCGAAAATTTGGCGACGGGGGGTAGAAATTTGAGAGGAGAGGTATTTACTGAAATTACTCTTAGGATTATTCCTTCCATCGGTAAAATACCCGTTATCTAATAACGGGTATTTTGCTCGGATTACCCCACGGTACTCGGTATGAAAATATATCCGGTATTGACATCACTAGTAAGTTGATTTGAAAAATTGATAAATGAAATTTATTTAATAAAACTGCAGGGAAAGAGGAAAATGTTGAGATACATTCTCTGAGTGTAGGAGGAATGAACGAATAAGAGAGAAATGCAAGAAGAAAGTGAGCGTTGTGATAAAAAAAAAAATAAGTTGAGATTGTGGCACTATATGAGGGGACGCATTGAATGCACCATGAAGGTAATTCGCGCCATAATTCAAACTTGCTTTTTGGTAGAAACACTCATTTCAACGAAATTCGCGCTAAATTCAAATTTACCTTTAGAACTCTTCTCCATACAATCTTGTTCTGTAGGGATTTATCACCTTTACATAGGGGAGAGGGAGGCAGATTTGGACAAAAAATTTATCATGCAGATTTTCGCATCTCTGAATAAGGCTACAATATCTTTTGAAATTAAAGTTAAAAGCCATGTTTATGTTCTTATATAATTAGTCTTTAGAATTAATAAATATTGATTATTAAGTACGGTATACTAGTTTTAGCAAACATGTAACTTTCGTCCAAATGTGCCCCAAGTAGGGGTACATTTGGACGCCTAAGAGGCAGATTAGGACAGACTAAGGGGCACAATTGGACAATAAGAAAATTGACCGTGTTTGATTATTTTACTTTATTTAAGCCAAATAAAAAACAATAAATGATAACAATAAAACAAAAACAGGAAATTTAATTTGCTTTAATGTCTGTTAAACCAATGTTTTTCAAAGTAATGTGAAGAAATAAGAGAAAAATAAAATTACAAAACATTCAAAGAACTTAAATCTTCATTAAACTTATACAGTTCTCCCTGACGTGAAGTCCCATCTGTGTTCTTTATCACCGAGAGGGACATCACTATATCCTCATAGGATACATCCCCTACATCTGGTCTTATTGGAAAAAAAAATGAACCTTCATTCTTCCTTAAAAAGTTTATTTTGTAATCACAACCTGTTTTTCCCTTGACTTGACCAGCATAATGATATACATTTTTCTTTGTCGTAAATCTCACAAGAACATAATCATTAATTCCATACTTTGATCTACCTGAAAATATGTCTCCATCACTGCATTCAGTAAAAAAATTATCATCAGATTCACCTGACGTTACTTCAATGCTACTGTCTGAATCGCTTTCGATGAGTATCTTTTTTTTAATACATTTCTTTTTACCTTTCATGCTTTTCTCCAACAACCGTTTTTTCTTTTCATCTTTTTCTTTTCGAAGCATCATTATTCTGTCCTTTTCGGGAGTTGATGTTAGAATAGATGATTTCCCCTTTTTCCTTCCACGTGTGCCCGTTCTTGGCCTCGCTTTAGGGAATGGCCTAATCATTTGAGGTGATATTATTGTTACCAGAGAGGTCGTGGCTGGTGAGCATATTGTTTGTTCTGTACTATTATTACAATGAGGAGTAGATTCGGTCTCAGTGTCGGTCGCAGTGTTCCCAATAGCATTACTAGAAATCGGTTCGCTCATAGGAGTAGGTTGATCTGATACGTATGCAGACTGGAATTCCTCATCAGTGTACTCGCATCGGTTAACTGGCCAAATTCCCGTTTTTTTAAACCCCGATAAAATATTTTTTATTGAAAATGCTGATGTGTATGCGGTATTGACAAGTTCAGGGATATTGTAAATGGTGATTGTGCGTCCAGGATTAGAAAGTAGCCAGTTATTGAACGATGTTCGTAAGTATGATTTAAAAGGCCCGTATAAAGCCACATCCAACGGTTGCATTCTGTGACTGCAGTGTGGAGGAAATGAAAGTAATTCAATTCCATTTTCTCTGCCGTATAATATGGCTTCAAGGGATGTGTGGGACTCATGATTGTCCATTAATACCAAAATCGGGTGTTCTTTAGAACATCTCTTTCTCGGCTTCGAGAAAACATGTGGAATTCATCCACCCGCTCTGGTTCGCTAGGCCTAAGCTCCCAGCTGGGGCTCCGTTAAGGAATACGTGTTTATAACGCATCCGAGGAAATACGAAGACTGGAGGAAGTGTTCCACCTAGCGCGTTTATTATGCACATGACTGTCACAAGTTCTCCCCTTTCTGCAGATACGGCTTGCCCAACTTGTTTCGTTCCTCTTGTGGCAATTATTTTTGGTGGTGGTAATACTGTATGAACACCTGTTTCATCCAAGTTGTATATGGAACTGGCTGTAAAGTTATGTTTTTTTAACATCTTCTCATAGTTTTGAAAAAATCTTCAACATTCGTTTTATTTAAACTTGTGGCACGCGACAGGCTCGTACTCTCTGGCTTACGCAGAGATAACTCTGGATTCCTCTTCATAAACCCTTTAATCCATTCCACCCCAGCCCTTTTGTGGGATTCCCAATACGGAGGAAGTGTTTTTTTCAGGACAACTGCATATTCATAAGCCAATTTCCGAGCCTGGTAAAATGTCAAACCATATAATATTTTTGACGACGTCACGAAATACCCTGTGAGTAAATCTTCCTCATTTTTATTAAATACACTTCGGCTTGCATATTTAGATGTTAAGACGGGTTTCGGATTAGATAAAGGATCCCTGTTTTTTTTAAGCCTGTAGTGTAGTGTTGATTTCTTTATCCCATATTTTGCTGCAGCATCTCTCAAAGATATATTTTTTTCTATTATTTCCAATAATGCTTCTTGGATTGTTTCTTCATTTATGTCAGACCTTGCTGTTTTTCTTTTGTACGTGCGAACCATTTTGCTGAAAAAAAAGAGAAAGAAACGTTAAAAATTAAACATTATCCTAAAAATATTATAATCTATTCAATATATGATATTCAATATTTTCCAGTAGAGACACATTTGGACAGTGTCCAAATGTGCCCCGAAGTGTTTTGTCCCAATCTGCCCCGTATACCTTTTTTTTAGTATTAATGTTCTAACTGCAAGTGAGGTTATGTATAACAATAATTTACATTAGAAAACAAGAGCTAAAATATATACCAATCATATAGTTAATACAGTTTTTTACTCACCAGTCACAGAAGAAATATCAAGGCTTACGAAAAACCTCAAATCTCATATCAGGAACCACTTTTTTTTAAATTTATTTCTCACTTGAAACACATACGGCGTTTGATCAACCAACTGACAGTTTAATGTAGGGGAACAGCATTGCCATCTATACAAAAATGCTTGAATTTTTGAGACATGGTTATGGCGGTGAAATTCAAACTGTCCAAATCTGCCTCCGTCCAAATCTGCCTCCTTCTCCCCTACATTATCAGAATCACATTAAATTTTTATTTTACACTTTATAAGTTGTTAGGTCGTTTTTTTCAGTACTCTAATATTAGTAAAGTAAATTATTTTCAAATATGAAATAATTGTTTTATTGATATTAAAAAAAACTTAGCACTAGGAAGATGATCTGTATTTTCATTACATGCAGAAGTCTGCCGACTGATTAAAACTAGCTTCCCTATGTGGATTTAGGCCATTATTTTTATTACAATTTTTATTTAGTATAACAATACATTCATGCTTTCTGTTTTAGTTTATTCAGGCACCCAACAAAGAATTGGCCTCTCACTCTTTTCCATAAGTTATGGAGTGTTTTATTAAAGGCATGTGTTCCAAAACACTAAAAACATTTTATACCAATGGTCTACTGGCTACCTCACCTGTGGGATATGCCGTAATAGGACAGTAGTAGTTCCTGTTTTAATGTTTTCACACAATGAATTTCAGAAAAAAATCATCTGTGAGATTAGTTTTTATATACACAGGGAAATTATATTATAGTGGAATCTTTATTTTTTATTCTTAGTAGTCTCTTATAATGAGCTACTGGTCTGCAACGAGTTTGGATTTTCTTCTCCATTCCTCCCTACTTTCAGCTAGTCTTTTTAGTTCTACTTATGTGCCACAGTTCATGTCCTTCTTCAGTTGGTCCATATAAGCGTCTCTTAGTCGGCCTCTACCATTTCTGCCTTCGGTCCTTCACTCCACGATGATGAACAGTCCTGGGTGCCTGATGTTGTGGTCAATCCAGTTAGCTCGTTGTTGGCTGATTCTTTTAAGTCTCTTATATACTGAATAAATTTTAATAGATTAGAGAATAACTTCTTAATGAAAACACTAGAGTAATGTATAAATCTCCACACACTTGATAGGACAAAGTTAAGTCCAAAGAGTCCAGTCATCTAGAGACAGATAGTATGTGTGTTATTATTAGAGGTATGGAATTTACATATTATAATTTTTGAATCAATAGAAAAATCTAATAGTGAATAAACATGAAAAAATATATACTTTTAAAATTTCTTTTGATCTTTAAATTTTCAGAAAAAAGTCATTATGATTCAAAATGAGAAAAAATCCTAAAATACACTAAATTTCTTACCTCCAGTTATAACATTATTGCAAAGATGTTTACAGGTATTTACAATTGCGGCGTACAGACAGCTGGATGCGAACGTCAACCATCGAGCAAAAATCTTAAATCTTTCAGCGACAATTCGGAGTAATTTCCGAAGAAATATTTGAATGAATGCCTTCGTTACCTGTCCAGGAGACGTAAGATTTTTGCTTGATGATTGACGTTCGCATCCAGCTGTCTGTACGCTGCCAATGAATAAAATAAAAAGCAGGATTATGTGAAACAATGTCGTACTTTTATTATTACAATAATAAACTAAAATAATGAGAATGTGGCATTACAACATAGCAGTAAATCAACAGCATGTTGAATCATGTACATGTCTTGTATTACACAATCATCTTGTAAGAGTAATACAAAAACATAAGATTAATAACATAATTAAATATAATAAGATCTCTAGAGACCCACAAAAACAAAACAATTAAAAAAAATAGCTCCTTGCATAATATATTTTGTATACCACATCTCCCAAGAGAAATACAAAAAATTAATAACGTAATTAAATATAATAAGATCTCTAGAGACCCACAAAAACACAAAAAATATAATGATTTAAATAAATAACTCTTTGCATAATATATTTTGTATACCACATCTCCCAAGAGAAATACAAAAACATAAAATTAATAACGTAATTAAATATAAAAAGATCTCTAGACACCCACAAAAACACAAAAAATATAATGATTTAAATAAATAACTCTTTGCATAATATATTTTGTATACCACATCTCCCAAGAGAAATACAAAAACATAAAATTAATAACGTAATTAAATATAATAAGATCTCTAGAGACCCACAAAAACAAAAAAAATATAATGATTTAAATAAATAACTCTTTGCATAATATATTTTGTATACCACATCTCCCAAGAGAAATACAAAAACATAAAATTAATAACGTAATTAAATATAATAAGATCTCTAGAGACCCACAAAAACACAAAAAATATAATGATTTAAATAAATAACTCTTTGCATAATATATTTTGTATACCACATCTCCCAAGAGAAATACAAAAACATGAAATTAATAACCTCATTAAATATAATAAGATCTCTAGAGACCCACAAAAACACAAAAAAGTAATGATTTAAATAAATAACTCTTTGCATAATATATTTTGTACACCACATCTCCCAAGAGAAATACAAAAACATAAAATTAATAACGTAATTAAATATAATAAGATCTCTAGAGACCCACAAAAACACAAAAAAATAATAATTTAAATAAATAACTCTTTGCATAATATATTTTGTATACCACATCTCCCAAGAGAAATACAAAAACATAAAATTAGTAACGTAATTAAATATAATAAAATCTCCAGAGACCCACAAAAATACAAAAAAATAACAATTAAAATCTTCTATCTTCTCTATTATTTTTGTAAGTGCTTCTTTCTGGGGGGCAATGTTTTGTAGTTGCAGTTACTGAATGACTTTCTCTTTACTACCTCTGGTAAAAGAGGAAGCCCGCTAGAAGAAGGCAATTTTTGAGTCATTTCCAAACACATTGCTTGTAACTTCTCTATGCAGGAATCTAAATAATCTTGATCGTAGCACATATAAGAAATATCTGATAAATATTTCATTTTTTCCCTTAGTTGCCGTTGACTTTGTAACAACTTGGATTGTTGTATATCAGCAGACGATTCCAAAATGGAGACAAATGGTACAGTTTGAGAATCAGAAGTCAGAGTTTGTGAATCAGAAGTCAGGGTTTGTGAATCAGAAGTCAGAGTTTGTGAATCAGAAGTCAGAGTTTGTGAATCAGAAGTCAGAGTTTGTGAATCAGAAGTCAGAGTTTGTGAATCGGAAGATAAATGTTGTTCAGTAATCAAAGATGCAAATTTTGGGTCTAAAGTTAAAAATGGACTGTTAATGTAAAAATCTGGCAATTGGTTAAAAGAATATGTTGGGAAATATTGAATTATAGCGCAAAAATGTTTGCAAAGTAATCTTGTTTTGATGTAATCCTTGCATGTACATGTTGCAAAGTCAAAATTAACACAATAGTATGTTGAGGAATCTGAGGAACTTTTAACACTAAAAATTCCATCAGTAACTTTGGTGATATTTTCTACATCAACATAACTCCAAGCTGCTGCAATACGAGCCATGATATGCCTTACAAACTTGTGTGGCCTGTTGTGTAAATATTCAGGAATTTGTGAGTTGTATAATTTCAAGACATAATTTTTTTTGGAATATTTTTGCAGCGCTTCTGGAAGATAAAACTCAACTATTATCCTTATCATTCCAGTAAGTGTTTTGTCCACGCTATGCTGGAGATAGTTATATTTAAAAATTTTGTTCTGTGCCTCCACACCATTATTTGTGGTAATAATTGTAAGATAGTCTTTTGCACTGAAACATGCAACCCACCTGTGAGCGTGGGGAAGCCACTGATTGTAAAAATAGGTTTTCACCTTCACGCTACTTTCAAAAACCGAGTTGAATTTGTCAACTTCATGTTGGAACTCTTCTTCCGTCAGTGCATTGGCAACAGCCCTCCACATCGATAAAATTTCCTCTCTGTTTTCGATTTCGTTCCCAGATTTTTTCAACCACCTCTGCCAAGCCTGCTCCCTATGAAAAGTGCAAAGATATACTGTGCTTTGTGGGAACACATGTTCCAAAGCACCAATTTCTGCTTCACAAAAATCCGTCATAAAAAATTGTGGATTCCAGTCAGGGCACCAACTCTTTATAATGGACAGTCCTTCAATGATACAATCTTTAGTCTCTCTCTGTACTACAAAAGTGCTAACAACGGAATAACCCACATTCGTTTTCACACATAAGAAGAACAATGGCAGTGAGTATTTTACTGTTCTATATGTGGCATCTAGCAAGCATATTGTGCCATATCTTTTCAACATATGCTTTTGCCAGTTTGTAGTGTAGCAAAATAACAAAGTCTCCTCTTCTGTATAAGGTCTAAAGAAAAAATTGTCCTCTGGAGAATTTATCCTCCATTTTAAAATAGCTTGACCAAGAGCTTCTTGGTCAAACTTTGAATTTCGAATTTTCTCAAGTGCCTTATAAACATGGAAATAAATTATATCCTTAGATGGATAGAATGCTTTATTGTGAAATTTGGGCTTGGTCTCCATAATTTTCTCAACAAAACTTCGTAGATATATTTCTATATCCCTAGTCGATGCCACCCCACTATTTACTAATCTGTAGATTTCTTCTACTAACTTAGGGTGTATTCTCTCGTTCATTTCAGCAATGGCAGGTTCATGAGTATGATTTCCCATTACCTTCAGATAATAACAGATTTGGCCTTTTGGTGGTGATTCACTTTCAAGTTCACATCTCAATGCTTGTAAGACCTACAAATGAAAAATAATTGGAATCAAATAAGCCTAATTGATGTTAATATCATCAATTTGCCTTGCACGGCAATATGTTAAGATTAAAATTCAGACACCATACCCACATCTGTGTGGTGGTTAAAAAAGTATTATTTTTTATTGGCTGAATGCAAAACTGAAATGCTGAAAAAAATTCACTATCAAATCTAATATATAAAATTCTCGTGTCACGGTGTTTGTTATCATACTACTCCGAAACGGCTGGACCGATTATGATGAAATTTTATGTACTTATCGGGTAGATCTGAGAATCGGCCAACATCTATTTTATATACCCCTAAAAGTAAAGGGTGGTCCATCCCGAATTTTTTATTTTTACGTTTTCCAACGAACATCAAAAATTGTTCTATTGCATTAATCGTGATATTAAAACTAAGTGATTAATTATAAGGTGTTCTTTTTTCATCTCTCGATCAGAACTCATATTTGGGACAGCTGCAGACACCTCCACAATTGATCATAAGTACTATTTTTCTTTACCTGTCGTTTTACATCCTGTGATGAATTTTTATCGACAACATATTTGTCAAACATTTCAACAGATTTCACTAATATAGTAGCTGGACATCCCATTTTTTTCGTATTTGTGATCTGGATTCGTTTCTTCTGTAATGTAGGATGATCACCAGTCTAAAAATAAAAAAAACCTCTTTATAAAAACTTTGAGATTCTTTTTTAAAAACTATTGCTACAAACACACAAAGTAAAAACATTATTTCTATTAAATTAACACCAAGTAGTGAATATGAATCTTGAATAAATGCAAAATATATTTTTGGCTTTTAGCCCCTGGCAGTCTGCATATCAAATTCAAAACTTTTCTATGTTTTCTACTTCTTCTAATGCTCTGATTTGAATGTCAAAAAATTATGCATTATAATCTCAAAAGAATTACATAAAATAAATTGATATTGATAATATGTCAACCAAAAAACAAATTCACAATAATTAATATACCTCACATTCCTGCTTTGCTCGTCGATAATTTGGACCCAGTATGCATTCTAAAGTGATACTTTTCATTGAAATAAATGGTGATCCAAAAAAGTGTTCATCAGATAGATTTGGTGATTTGAAGCAAAATGTAACTACGTTTTTTCCTTCTGTAAAAATATATATTTATTAATGTCCAAAGAACGGATGTAAATAAACCTAGCTGTCCAAATAAAACCCTAGGATAGCTCTACCCAGATTACTCAATCTGGCATTGTGTACTCTCTGCCTACCCTGAAAGGATAGTGTCATTCTGGAATGAATAGTTAGATAGAGCTCTAGATTATGACAGTATTTCTATGTTGTTAATTTTTCATTCACTATAGATAATACTATCATACAGGTTTGGCCCTGAAAAAGCGACATATAACTCTGTATCAAGTTGGCCAAATGTGCTCAACTATCAGAAGTATGTTCACAGGCTCGATCCGGCATCAAAGACAGAGTAATTTCTACTTCATCTTGAAAAATGTTTTCTCACACATGTTAATAGTACCTATCAAAAACAGAAAATAACTCAAAAATGTTGTCTTTATAACAGTTTTTTTTTTTATAAATTTTAAACATTGAATAAGAGAGCATGTACGAGGAATGGTACAACAGTGATGAAAGACAAAAAGAGTATGCTAAGACCTATCTAAATAAGTGGCACTCTAAGCTAGGAGGAAGGTTTTTGGAAGCATGGTGATGATGATTCTGGATAATTTTATTTTTTGACGCCGTTTAACAGTTCAGTTTTCAATTTGCTTCTGAAGCTGGTGACAGTCTGATTATCTCTCAATGGCACCGGTAGGCGATTCCACGTAACTGGTCCAACGACACCAAAATCCCCCTCATAGAAGTTAGACTTACAGGCTCTATTGGGCTCAGTAAGTCTATTCACAGCCAGTTCCAAAGAGCGCAGAGGTCTTCTTGTGGTCAAGTCAAGGGGACAAAGCTCTGTGAGGTATGACGGTGCCATTTTGTTCATAGCCTTGTAGACCAAAAGGCATACCTTGAATGTCACCCTTTCCTCCACCCTCAGCCAGTGTAATCGTTCTAGGAGGGGGGTGATGTGGCATCTTTGCCCTCATGGAAAATGAGCCGCGCAGCACTGTTGAACACCAGCTGCAAACGATTGAGAAGGCTTCGAGAAAGTCCAGCATAAACGACGTTACAGTAGTCCAATCTTTAGACAACAAATGCTGTCACCAGATCCCTAATGGCACTTTCGGGTAGAAATCTAGAGACGTGATTCAGCTGTCTTATATAGTGATGATAATGTATGTATGTATAAACTATTGGATATTTGGAAACAAATTATGATAACAATACTAATAAATACTTACTATTAAGTGAACTATTTCTAACTGAATAACTGTAGCCTAATGTTTTTAATTCAGTTAGTAGATCAGGATAGCTATGTTCCTCAACATAACCCCATATATATTCTTGATGGTGCATGGAAAAATCTTTCAGCCTCCTCTGTAGAACTTCAACAAAAACTGGATCACTGCTCATTTTGATATCTGAAATGGAAACATAATAAAAATTACCTAAATGGTGACATCCAGTTACATCCATACTACTTAAATATTACTGTATAGAGTAGGGTTCTAGTATACCTACAAGATATCATACATGTGGATGCATTACACAGTTCAAGTTAGTCTGAATCTAAGATATAAATATTGTATTATGGATACTAAGGCGACAATGTAATAATAATAATAATAATAATAATAAACTTTATTGTACAAAATATTTTAACAAAAAGAATGAGATTACAACATGGTATATACAAATATTTTGCACAATGGGCGAGTTTATCGCAGGGACGCGATATCTTCCAACTAACCCAATAAAGTAAAACAAGATAAATTGTAAACAATAATAAAAAATAAAAATAATTATAAAAAGTCTTTAAAATGATACATAGAAACCAAATTATTAACCATAAATATATAATACATACTCTTAAAAAATTACCAAAAGAATTAAAAATAAATAACTACATAAATAATTAATATATAATAATAATAATAATAATAAGATGATTTGTATATGGCGCTGTTTCATGGTCCGTGACCATCTCAAGAGCGCCGTGGCTTTTTAGTTAAGTTGGAAGCATCTTCTAGGTCAAACATGAAGTTCATGTAGCGCTGCTGCCACTGCAGAGGACTCTCCATCTTTATTGGTATCAGTTCTCTGCCTCAGGCCATCCCATATCTTGGTCATGGTGTCGTTCGTCTCTACGTTCTTGGGATGACTCTGGCGCCATCCACGAAGAGTGCAGATTTTCTCGATAGCCGACTCGAAGTATTTCTTTTCGAGCGTTCCACTTTGGTTGACATCAAAGAAAACGTTGGACACATAGAGAAGCTTCTTCTTACGGAGATCTGAGATAGGCATCGTGGTAGACAAAACAGTATTTTTGTCTCTTTCACCCGCTGTGTTGTTGCGAGTAGTCGGTGTTGTTATCCTTCTCTGTTACACTACTGGACATACTCTGATCACTACACGCTGGCACTTGTATAGAGTGATTCCCGGAAGGGGATGATTTTTTTTAACACGTGTTTTGGCAATAGAAGCGGGAATGCAACACAAAATGATGACTTGTTAAAGTTTTGAAGAGACAATCAACAGTAATGAATATTAATTTATTTCGAGTTTTGATGAAGTTTAAGAGATGATGAAATGCAAAAAACTACGCGGTTTTGAAATGTTAGCGTGTACAAGAAAGTTCAGCACTATGGGACCGATATCTTTCGTAAAATCAAATTATTTAAAGGAGCGGTTTGATTTGCGTGGCGGCAGCCAAACGGCGCGCAATCCACTAGTCAAATAGACATACAAATAGATATGTACTAAAATAAATACCGTAAATACAATACATACATACATACAAATAGATACTAAGATACATAGGTACCGTAAATACAGCAATACATATAAGAAAAATAAATAAATAAACAAATTAAAAAAAAAAAAAAAAAAAAAAAAAAAAAAAAAAAAAAAATGTAAATGCGAAATGCAACACACATGTTGGAGGGGGGGAGGGGGGGGGGAGGGCTGCTCAACGTGAATGAATACACGTGAAGAGAAAAAAAAAAAATGTTAGGATGAATCTATGTATAAACGTCACAAATAACTAGTAACCATTGATCTCTCTTTTAAAAGTATAAAAAGACGTACAAGTACGAATTTTTGGTGGAAGCTGGTTCCACAATCTGGCCCCATGGACGGTGAAGGAGTCTGTGTAGCAACTGGAATGATGTGGCGGTATTGCCAGAAGATTATTGGCTGCTGATCGCAGTGGGACGCCATGGGAACTCAAAAATTCAAATCTCTCCTTAAGATATGCGGGAGCAGTTGGAGCAAAAATAATCTTATACAATAAGAGAAGCGTGTGAATATCCCGGCGTTGAGGAATTTTACTCCAACCAAGGCGCTCACGATACTCAGACACATGATCGTATTTTTTGAGATTAAAAATATAACGGATGCAGGTGTTTTGAAGACGTTCCAATTTGTTCAAACCTTCGACGGACAAATCCAAATAACAAACATCAGCATAATCAAAAAGAGGGTGGATCAATGATTGAACCAGTAGTTTTTTACTGTCAACTGAAAGGAAATTCTGCATTCTCCTAAGAGAATGCAGTGAACCAAATACTTTTCTACTGATTTCATTGATATGTTTCCACCATGATAACTTAGTATCGAAGAATAAACCCAAATTTTTGACGACATCGGAAAACGGGATAGTTGTGTTATTCAAGACCAGTGATGGTAAAGGAGCAGATAATGTTAGAGAAGATAGATTCTTTGAGCTGCCAATGATGATTGCCTGTGATTTTGCAGGATTTATCAG
>OX388312.1:13638052-13681988 GCA_947579605.1 Athripsodes cinereus | reverse complement strand
GAAGGATATGTTTGGAAACCACCTATTACGCACATTAATCTTGATATCCACGACTTTATTTATTTTCCACAATTCAATCATAAGTCCTATAAAACAGGATATTCTCACCATGGTGTTGGTTTCATTATCGAAAACATACAACAACACAATTAGAGATTGGAACACATTGAAGAATACAGATCTCACAGAGAGGCCCTCTAATGATTTGCGATTGTTCCAAAACTGAATATCATTTTTAAAGGCGAGCAATTCGAAGATAGAATGCAGCAAGGAGACAGTAAAAGTGAGAGCTAAAAGATAAGGAGAAGTATCGAGCAGAAGTTCTTTGAGTGTGTCTTGGTCTCCATCTTGCTCATCCCCATTGAGTGTAGCTACCCAGCTGAGTTGGTCCCGCATGGACTGTGCAGTGTACAGCTGCCACTTGAAAAGACTCAGTGGAGACACACTCAGCTGCACGGATAATTCATCCACCGTCTCATTGATAGGAGAGTAATCCCTTAACATATTCCAGTAGTCATTCAGAAACACTGGAGGCTTATACTGTTTGCCATCAGGTAAGAAGAAAATAAACTCATTCAATGGATGTGGCACACTGCCTGAAGCCCAATTAGTCTGATCTGTCACTAGGTTAATGGTCAGATTTGGATGCCAATGTGATACTATCTCTTCTTTTAAAGTTTCAGCTTTTAGAATTTCAGCTGCACTTTTTTCAGTTGTACCAGTAAGTAAGTTGTGTGTTTTCATGTATTTCATTCTTTTGAATTTATTAAGCATTTTTTTGGCATACGTGTAATACAGTCCAGCATACATACTACCACTGTTAGGATCAGGAGATTTTCCACTTTTAGTAACATACACATGTAAATATATAGAACCATTTTTCCTCAGGGATTCAGATGTTTTGAAATTAGTAGAAAATGTATATGAACCATCGCCATTATCACCAGAACTCCAATCGCCGTAAACGATATTTTTTTTCACCCACAGTGGATTCTGATTCTGTGAAAAGTCCAAATGCTCACTCTCTGTTAAATAGCAGAACACATCTAAATATGTTCCATTGGCAAACATGTTGACGGCTGCTATTTGAGGAAGTGATGTTCCTTTCGAATCTATAACAGAAGGTGCGGGTCTTCTGAAGAATGACGTTATAAAATACACAATAAGAGCCCTGACGATCAAAGTTTTTGTCAAAGCAAAAAAAGATTCCAATTGAGTCGGTTGTCTATCTTGCCCCGGAGCCACTTGAACGTTTGCCTAAAAAATTAAAAAAATACTTGAACTTAAGTCCTACAATAAATTTTCATACTTCACGTGACAAATTACAAATACACTTACATCGACATTTGCCAAGGAATCATTTTCATTGACAGGATTTTTGTCGGATTTACTTTGAGACATTGTTTGTTAATAAATTAATATCTACGCCAGATCAGATATTGAAAATTTATAATATTATTATAAAATACCATCAAATCATGCCGAAAGATATTAGGGCATAAGCGATGATTAACACAGATAAAACTGAATAAAACCATAGAATAATAAATATACTAAAGTATAGAAGCCACGAGAGATTCCACTGTAGTTGGCAACACTGGTTGCAACCCATCATAATAGGGAACTTGCACATATTTTTTTTATTCTTTAGAATCATAAATAAAGTAGTCAGTAACACATATCAGTAATTTTTTTTTCGATACGTTGCTTAATTTCTGTTTTATAGCATTTTGAAATTTCGATTTTTGAATTTCCGCGAAAACGCCACATCCGAAAGCGCCATTTTGATGACGTCATATGTCCCTTCGATCTCTCTGTCTACAAATGCTTAAGTAGCATTCACATTGCTTCACTTTGGATGATCATCCAGAGTGTCAGGGTCAAACCTGTTCATCGAAAGTGAACACGGCTGTTCACACTTGTTCATCCTATGCTTTCACTGTCAAGTCAACACCCACGGTCATGTTGTATGTAGTTTGACGTATTTACTTAAAAAAAAATAATAAATAAATAAAAACATGAAAAATAACCTTCATTAAAAATTAAAACAAGATAATATAATTCTCAACAGCATGATCATTTTGTAAATGATTCCGACTTTCAATACAAATTCATAGATAAAACTTGTTTATGGTCGTTTCAGTGAAAGGACCTTTCATCAAAATTATGACGAGCGGTAATCTCTTTCCTCCGTCATCACTAGTGATCACTATTGATGAAACGCCCGTTCACATCTATTCATCTTGGAGGATCATCCGGAGTGATCACTGAAAGTGAACAAATGTGAACGACCCTTTAGTACATTTCGTAGTATATATCTATTAGTTTGACGAGGTTATTTACTGTTGTGGTTTGGGTTTGAACACTTTTTTTCCCAAAAACTTCAAGATGATTAAATTTTTACGTATAAACATACATCAGTTCCTATTTTTTAATTTAGTTATAATGACGGAAAACGATTTTCTCAAGGGGCGATCGGATATTTATCATGCATATAATAATAAGCCCGCCGGTAGGCGCTATAGCTTTGTCTTATAATGTTATTACTAATTTGTAAATGCAATACAACATTGTGTTAATAATTACCTACATAATTATATTCAATGGCAATTATTATCAATTTTCCATCATTCTTAGGTCTGATTAGTGATTACAGGTTCAAAATACGCCATTACTTTTCTGTACTGGGTGCATGGTCGAAGTGAAGATCCTGCTAAAAAAATCTGTCCAATGTTATTGGAAAAAATCAAAGTTGGCTGAAGTTAGCACAGAAGTTAAATTTATAACTTGTGCTGAATTGAGTCATCGATCATCTACAAATATATCCACACCGAGTGAGTTTCTGACAGCCATTGTGTCAAAACCAAAAGATTTTTTATTGTAAATCAGATAGTATTTTAAGGATATAGTAACAAATGTCGACACCATAAGCATCCACTACTTAATAGATGTGTTCATTACCTAATAACAATATTTATACTGCGAATGATTTTGTTTGTTTTGTGATTGGACGATAGATATGGAAAGCTGCAAAGAAGTCGCTGAACTTACAGTACAGTATCCAGCTAACAAAATCGGCATGCGTAGAAATAATTTATTCGGTGTCGTATAAGTTATATTTGTACACCCTGGACTACGCAATATTTGTATGATCTTTTTGGAAACATTTTGTATCAATCCAAGATATATTTACCTACTTCGAAAATGTTAAAAACCGGACTCAAATACCAAGCGATTGTTAATCCCATACATTACGATAAACAACAAAACATCACTCAGGACATGTGACGTCACAAATGCAATAACCAGCAATATGGCGTTCAAACAGCGGGCGAAAAAGTGTGATTTTATTTATTAAAATAATAAATGAAAAATAATTATTTTTGAGTTTTAATCAAAATATAATCGATATATAACCTTTTTTCTACCTAATTAATGCATTTCACAAAATATTCCTCTCGAGTGCAAGTTCCCTATATAATCTCAGGCCCTTCAAGCGGAACTCATTGAGTTGGTAGGCCCCAATGTCAGATATCTGTCAAATATAGTTTTCTATGGAGGAAAATTGTTGCTACAATAATATTATTTGGATTTTTTGGCGAAATATTTCTTTTTTTTTATTTGCATAAATAAAATCTTATTCGAATATAAACTTAAGGAAATTTGTATTCGAAGTAGATTTTAGGCAAAAATAAAATCTACCTCGAATATAAACTTTAGGAAATTTGTATTCGAATTAGATTTTAATTTTGCCGGTTTTATTTTATTTTTGCTTATTTTATTTTTGCCGGCAATAATAAAATGAAACCGGCAAAAATAAAATCTAACTCGAATACAAATTTCTTAAACTTTGTATTCGAGATAGATTTTATTTTTGCTGGTTTTATTTTATTTTTGCCGGCAAAAATAAAATAAAACCAGCAAAAATAAAATCTAACTCGAATGTTAACTTTGCTGGTGTCGAAAAACTTGGTGCTCAAAAATAATTAAACGTGGTGACCAAAAAAATAATTCTACATATGGCAACAATTTTGTGAATATTACTTTTCCTATGAAATCTCACATTTGACAACAGTGGGGCCTACCATCTCATATAGTGCCCTTCAAGCTGCCATACAAAATTAAAATCTATGGAGAATGCAATACTTACTGAGGAGTTCTTGTAGATGGCGATAGTATACATTTTTGTTTAGTAGGTAGGAAAGTACTTTTTTCCTATAATAATTATTGTCTATTGCGAAAATTTTCAAAGAACGAATAGACCATTAAAGGTCACGTGGTCTTGTCTATGGATTTGCTTTAGCTTGGGGGGCAAACAGTCAGATTGCGCAAATCATCATTGTAAGATGTTATGCCATAAGAGAAAAAAAAGAAAGTCAGACGACAAAATAATAACAAAATCGACACTGACAGTTTTTTTGATTATTAGGTATTCTTTAGGCGTTTCACCTAATATTACACCGTAATCGTCTGTTGTGTTGGGATGCCTGATGCCCCTCAATGATTTTTCTGTGACGTCATCCTTTAATGGTCTATTCAACTATGGTTTGGTTTTTCAGTTTCCATGGTTTCATGATTTACTTTACATTAATTTGTTATTTTTCACAAGTGTCAAGATATCGCGCATTTGCATTTAATAACATTTTTTTGATGAATATGCTGTTTTTTTGTATTAAATAATAATATTGTTCTTGGAGAAAATACACATAATTAAAACAATGCGGCGATGTAAAACATATTAACATAATAATATACATACATGACTTTCCATATTATTATTAAGTTGAAATAGGGTATACTTGAGACTGACCGGGAACACCATCATTGGTGAAGGTCATAAAAAAAAATAAAAAAAAAAAAAAGTTGAAATAGAATTCTGTAAGTTTTTGTTAGCTTGTAATAGATTTAAATTGGATAGTAATCTAATATGAACTTTAATTATTATTATTTCAGATCTATGGAGTAGAGACAGAATATTTATTATGTCGAGTTGTTGACGAGGCAGCTAGAACTTTATTGTTGCGTACATGAAAGTACTTAGAAAAAGTCCACGTGCGTCGTAACAAGATTTTGTGATTCTGCATCAATTAAAAGTAAATCTCTATATTTTGTTTCATTCATATTATTTAAATATGTTCGATATATAATACAAATGATTTTTCCTTTCACAAATTATGATGAAAAGATGTTTAATAAACAATATTCTCAACATATTTTTTTTTCAATGGTTTCCTATTCTATAGTAAGTTCATTTCCTTGATATAACATGTTACTATACTATACTTATACCCTCACGCCGTGTCCCAAGTGGGGTAGGCAGAGAGATCGGAACGCCAAACAGATCTATTTTTACACACTTCCTTCGCTTCCTCCACATTCATACAGTTCCTCATACACGCACGTCGGTTCCTCTTACTCAACACGCGGCCGTCCTTGAGAATTTGATCCACGTGATCAAGCCACGTGGTTCTCGGACGCCCGCGTTTCCTCACACCCTTTCTTTCAGATAAGTATATCCTCTTTGTCATTCTTACCTCGTTCATTCGTTCAACATGCCCAAACCACCGTAGTTTATTCACGCGCATTCTGTCCACAACACTCTTCTTACATCCGCTCATTCTTCTAATATCCTCATTCTTCACTCTATCACGCAGCGTTTTACCAACCATTCTTCTCAACGATCGCATCTCTACTGCATTTATTCCACTTTCGTCCTTCTTCAACCACGTCCATGTCTCGCTTGCATACGTAAGTGACGGTACCAGAATGGTATTGTGCACCAGCATTTTAGCCATGTTCGACACATTGTCATTGCTGACAATGGGTCGAAGTGCACCGTTTACTCTAGCACCGGCCACTTTCCTTCTTTCAATGTCCCTATCGCATCTTCCATCCCTCGTAAACGTACTTCCCAAATATACATACTCACTTACTTGCTCCAAACATTCTTCACCAACTTTAATCTCGCAAATCGTTTTTTCATTCTCTCTTTCAAAAACAAGAACTTTCGTCTTCATAACATTCATTTTCAAACTATTCAAATTGCAACTATCATACACACACGTAACAATCTCTTGTAAGTCCCCTTCACTCTCAGCCATTAACACCAAATCATCTGCGTACATCAATGCATTCACCCGAAACCCATTCAGCTCGACACCAACATCCATCTCTTTCACAGGTCGCATACAGTAGTCGAAGAATAGGTTGAACAGCCACGGAGACATGACACAACCTTGCTTCACTCCTTTGGTGAGGACAAACCACTCCGAGAGAGTGTTATTTACCCTCACGCAAGCGGAGCTTCCCACGTAAAGTGAAGATATTGCGCGGATCAACCGGCTGCTCACCCCACACTCCGACAACACGCGCCACAACCTTTCCCGGTCCACTCGATCATATGCTTTCTCCAGATCCACGAACGCACAAAAAAGCCTCTGATGTTTACCCAGAAACTTCTCTATAACCATTCGCAGGGAGAAGATCTGATCGGTGCACCCTCTGCCATTCAAAAAAGCTCCTTGCGCATCCCATATCTTACACTCAGTTATCTTTTGTACTCTCTCAATCAAAATTCTACCATACAGTTTCCCTATTGAGCTCAGCAAGCTAATAGCCCGATAACTCCCGCATTTAGGTCTAGAGCCTTTCCCTTTGTACAGGGGGCAGATGATAGCCCTCCTCCAATCCTCTGGTGTAACACCTTCTCTCCAACATTGAAGGACCCACCGTCCACCCGGATACCGCAGAAGTCTGGGGACTTCCATTTATCCGAAATTCTACACTTAACAAATCTTGTCCACACCGGAGGCGCCATAGTGGGCAGCCTGAAGGGCTGGCCGGCCAAACCACCAAACCGCCAAAACCTCCGTGTGAAATCTTTTGACTAAACTCCTTCGATGTACCTTTATACGAGAGAAGCAAACATATACAAAAAAAAGAAAAGTAATCAAATAAACAAGTTATCTTAACCTAAGTTACAAAATAATAAAAAGTAAAAGTGCGTAATATATTTACAAAATAATTGCATAATATTATGGAACAAAAGCTGAGTTGAGGTGTCCAGAGACTTTTACTAGGTTATTCAGGCCGGCGAACCCGAGGGTCGCCGTTACCGGGGCTGTTGCAAAGACGCTTCCCTCCCCAAGGGACATCCCAACCAGACCTAATACTCTCCACCAAGGGAGACAGGACAATACAAAGACGAAAAAAAAAAAACGAGTTCGCCCGCGACAGTCACAATCACACAAGGCAAAATCAACCATCAAGCTCTCCTAAGCGAGCCCGGCTCACGCAGGAAATCCCACCGAGACACCCAGACATCTACAAACTTCAAAAAGGCCCTGAAATTCCCAGGACAAGTCATCAACTCCGCAAACCAGAAGGGTCTAGGAGTGTCATCACTCATACTATCAATCATCACGTTTCTTGCATCCATCATCAATGGGCACTCCCACAGGATGTGCCCCGCAGACTGAGCTCCCGTCCCACAAGCACACCACGGGTCGTCCGCAAGCCCAAGCTCAAAGAGCTTGGCTTTTAGCTCCCCATGGCCCGTCACCAACTGAACAGAAAAGTGGTCAAAGGACAGGAAACGCCTTTTAATCCTCTCTCTCACATCTGGGAGAAAACCGTAGACAAGCCTAGCGGTTCTCCCCCGGTCCCATCTTTCTTGCCACACTTCCAACGTTCTCTCTCTAATTCGGCTGAATGCCCTACTTATTCCCCTGATTCCGGATTCCACTTGAATGGAAATACCGAGGTGCTCTACTCTACCATCCGCCTTGATCCTACGTCTGGCCACACTGTCTAAGACTTCTAAATCGGCAGGCAGTACACCAGCAATGACTGGAAGGCCATCGCTAGCGGCTGTACGATACGCACCAGTGACGGCGAGCAGCGGGAGTCTCTGTCCCCTCAAGACCGCCGTCGACACAGAGCCCACCAAGAGTCTGTGCGACCAAACACGGGCAGCATACGTGACTTGCGCCACGTACGTCGCCCGATATATGGCTCTCACAGTTCCCGACCTCAGACCCCAAGTACCACGACTCAGTCTGCGAAGAGTAAAAAACAGTACTTTCGCTCTATCGGCAGTTGCTCTTACGTGCGGAAGGAAGGAAAAGCCTCTGTCCAGGACAACACCCAGATATCGGACTTCATCGACCACCCTGACGGGTGTTCCACTCATCCGAAGGACCGGGTTTCTGCCCCTTCCAAGCGTACTCTTCAACCACATCGCGGAGGTCTTCTCTCCAACAATCGTTGAAAAGCTCCAAACACCACGCGAGAGCCCCCGGTCCACCAGACTTGATGAGCTCAACGGCAACACAATCATACCCTACAGCCTTCCCGCACTTCGCTTTTTTTAATGCATTCATAATCTCATTCATATCTATCTTATCGTTTTCATTCACACTGCTTTCACTGTCGTCATACTCATTTGCATTTGTACCATCACATTCAAACAGATCTTCGAAATATTTCTTCCATCTCCGTAACACACATTCATCATTCACTAACACACATCCATCCTTGTCTTTTATCCCTTTCATACTGTTCACACTTGAACCCGTCCTCTTTCGTTTCACTTCCTTCCAAAAAATCTTCATATTTTCACTCGCATACGTAGACAATTTCTTACATTCTTCATCTTCAAGCATTTTTTTCTTCATTTTCACAACTTCACGCACTTCCTTCTTGCATAACATGTTGAATGTGAATAAAAAAACTTAAAATAACCAATAATATTATGATTTATTATTGAAATTGATTTAATTTTGTCATGTTCTTAGCCATATTGTTATCTATGATCTCTAATGTCAAATGTAAAAGGCGCCAAAAAGGGTTAGCTTCACTTGTTGAATGGCCGCCATAAGCTTGTGTTGTACTTGTACCTCGTGAGTTCTTTCAATAAAACAGTTATAAAGTATACAAACATCTTTAATTAATAGCCCAACAAAGGTTATGGGCCCAGGACACGTATTTTTAAAGTGTTTTTTGTAAAATATTTTCATAAAAATGGATAAAATAACGATTGAAAAACTGAATGGCGGCAATTACGCCGCGTGGTCGTACCAAATGAAATTGGTGCTTATGGGGGCTGATTTATGGGCAACAGTCACTCCAGGAGAAGTGATGCCTCTGGATGCCAATGAAATGGGAAGGCACATATCACGCCAAGGAAGAGCGCTAGCAAAAATAGCACTTAGCGTGTGTGATGAGCAACAAATGCACGTGCGTCACCTCAACTCGCCTAAAGATGTTTGGGAAGAATTGGAGCGTCTCTATGCTCCAAGAGACAGCAAGTACCGTATAGTACAACTGCGAAGATCATTATATGCACAAAGATCGAACAACTTCGAAAGTGTTGAAGTTTTCTTGGGACACATAAATTCAGTGGTCACAGAATTGACCAAAGTGGGAAGCGTTATAGAAGACAGTGACCTAGCAATGACGATTCTGTGTGGACTCACAGAAGACTGGGATTCTGTTGTTTCGGCCTTGTGCAACCTTCCAGAAACTGAATTTAATTGTGCGAACATTAAACGACGCATCATTGCGGAATCTGCTAGGCGTCGAGAGTGTAGTGAACCAAGTGTAATGTTTGTGAAAGATAAATTAGATAAAAATAAAGTGAATAATCGTGTAGTAAAAAATGTGAAAATTTTTAAAAACCAATATTATTTGTTATAAGTGTAATGAAAGTGGACATATAGCTAAATATTGTAAAAAGAAGGACGTGAAGAATTTAGAAAGAAATTTCAATATGTTTTTATCGTGTGGAGTAGTTGCAGTAAAAGATAACACATGGATTGTGGACTCAGGAGCTACAAATCATATGACACCAAATGTAGAATTATTCACTCATCCCAAAGAGATTGATGAAAAAATAATAATAGCCGATGGTAGCACTACGACTGCCACAAAAACAGGCACAGTGACGGCCAATCTTCAATCAAACAAAGGATCACTGGACCACTTTACAGCAGCAAATACCTTATATGTACCAGGATTGAAACATGGTATATTGTCTGTGAAACAGCTAACAGACAATGGCAAAACGGTGATATTTAATAAAAATAGTTGTAAAATAATGCAGGACAATCAAGTGCTTATAGAAGCGAGAAACTCTAACCGTTTATATACCATAGAGACCATACCAACAATGAAATCAGTAGCCAGTGCAAAATCAATGCAAATTGATCTACAATTATGGCATCGCAGACTAATGCACGCGAGTCAACATCAAATTGTCAATATGACGAAATTGAATGCAGTACGTGGACTCTCATGTGATAACTTTGAAAGTAAAGATTGCGATCACTGCATGGCGGGCAAATCAACGAGACAAAGTTTCCATAGTTATTCTGACAGAAACGACAGGAAAGAAAAACAGATACTAGAACTTGTCCATGCTGATCTACTCGGACCAGTAGATGTTCCCAGTTGGGGAGGTGCCAAATACGTGCTTAGTATAGTTGATGATGCCACTAGATACACAAATGTTTACTTCCTAAAGAGGAAAGATGAAGCGTTGAGCTACTTCAAACAGTATAAAACTCAAAATGAAAAACAAACTGGAGAAAAATTAAAGAAAATTAGAACTGACAATGGTATGGAGTTTTGTTCCAAAGAATGGGATAATTTCTGCATCAAAGAAGGATTAATCCATGAGAAGACCATGCCATACACACCTGAGCAAAACGGCATTGCAGAGAGAATGAATAGAACAATAATGTATTTAGTGAGGAGCACACTCCATGAAACTAACTTACCAAAGTCATCATGGGCGGAACTAACATATACTGCTGTTTATATAAGAAACAGATTGACGAACAGCCACAATAATCTTAAAACACCATACGAGTTATGGACCGGTAACAAGCCCAGTGTACAACACTTACGAGCCATAGGGTCTTCAACATTTGTTCATGTCCCTCGCCAAAAGAGAAAATCAAAACTAGAAGTGAGAGGAAAACAAGGTTATTTGGTGGGATATGCCTTAAATGGAAGAGGATATAGAGTATGGATGCCTGACCAAAAACGAGTAATTGAGTCACGAGACTGCATATTTCAAGAAGGACCTTTAAAAGAAGTCAGACATGTAAATAATGCAGACAACATGATTGAGATCAAATTTGATAATTCATCAACAAGAAGAAACAATAGAGAGAATAATTTTCAATTTGATGAAGTAATTCAAACATATCAAGATGAAAATGAAGTTGATACCCCTGTAGTTAGCAGTGAACAACTTGTGGAAGAAAGTACTCCATCAGGTGATCAAATGAGAAATCATCCAATGACTCTCCGGGAGCACAGGAAACAGCACCCAAATGCTGTAATAATTTACCAGAGTGCTCAAACGTGGAATCTCATGAAGAACCTTTATCTTACAGAGAGGCTATTACCAGCACAAATGCCAACTGCTGGCTAGAAGCAATGCATGAGGAAATGGAGTCCCTCAACAAACACAATGTTTGGACTCTAAGTGAGTTGCCGCAAAATGCAAAACCCATAAAATGCAAATGGGTCTACAAACTCAAGAAAGAACCCAATGGAACTAAACGGTACAGAGCACGGTTAGTAGCAAAGGGGTTCACCCAACTCAAAGGAATAGACTACGATGATGTCTATGCTCCAGTATCCAGCTTCCAAGTCATGAGATTAATGGTCGCAATCGCAGTACAGAGATCTTGGTTACTGGACCAATACGATGTCAAGAGCGCATATTTACACAGCACACTTGACAAAGATATATACATGGAACAACCAGAAGGCTTCACACAAAAAGCTGAACAAAAACTCTTCTGTAAGTTGCAAAAGTCTATCTATGGTCTCAAGCAAAGTGGGAAATGCTGGAACGATTACTTGAATGAGCAACTTGAAGAAATAGGTTTCATTCGCAGCAAAGTGGATCCTTGTATTTATGCCATGGATATGAAGAGTGGTAGAGCAATAATAGCAGTCTATGTAGATGACATATTAGTCATGTCACAAAATGAAGAAGTAAGACAACACATCAAAAACATATTGACAAGAAAATTTGAATGCAGCTTTGCTGGAAAGTTGCACAAGATATTAGGTGTAACCTTCTCAAGACTGAAGGATGGTGGCATTGCACTTTCACAACAACATTATATTGAGGAGCTCTTGTTGCACTTTGGCATGTCAAATGCTAATGCTACAACGACTCCTATGGAAACTAAAGCAGATTTACCGAAGAATCCTACTAAACATGCTGAAGAGGACCTTCCATACAGAGAACTAATAGGAGAACTGTTATACCTATCACAGAGGACTCGTCCAGACATATCATATGCTGTTAACAGATTATCACAGCATTGTTCTGGCTTTGGTTCAATACACTGGAATGCTGCAAAACGAGTACTTCGGTATCTCAAAGGTACCCACGACTATAAACTTGTGTATCAAGGCAAAGACTTGCCTTTGATGGGCTATGCTGATGCTGACTGGGCAAGTTCCCAGGATAGAAAAAGTACCTCAGGATACATCCTAACCATAGGTGGAGCCCCGATAATATGGAGCAGCAAAAAGCAAACCATAACAGCCCTCAGCACCATGGAAGCTGAGTACATAGCGTTGGCAGCGTGTGCCAGGGATGTTTCCTGGGTAAAGGCAATGCTAGAAGAACTGGGACTGAAGCCGGAGAATCAACCAGTTGTCATAAAAAGTGATAGCCAGTCTGCCCTATCACATGCCACCAACCATATCGATAACAACAAAACCAAACACATAGGCATAAAGTACCACTTTATCAGAGAAAAGGTGGAAGATGGAACAATTCAATTGGAGTATATCCCTTCAGTAGACAACCCAGCTGATTTACTTACAAAGGCCCTTCCATCCAAGAGTTTTGAAATGCATCGGAGGCACTTAATGAATAATTTACAATAGATTTAAGATTTTTTTTGATTTGAATGTTTATTTGAGAAATGAATATGCGAAATTACACTTTGTAAGTGGTGATTTCGAGGGGGAGTATGTTATCTATGATCTGTAATGTCAAATGTAAAAGGCGCCAAAAAGGGTTAGCTTCACTTGTTGAATGGCCGCCATAAGCTTGTGTTGTACTTGTACCTCGTGAGTTCTTTCAATAAAACAGTTATAAAGTATGTATGCAAACTAGTGATGGGCGATATATCGATATACGATTCGATTATATCGATAGTTCAGAACAATGCGATTATTCGATAGTATCGGAGCAAGTCGATTATTTTAATCGATTATTATATCGATTATTATAAGTCGATTATTTTAATCGATTATTATAAGTCGATTATAACATTGATTATTATAAGTCGATTATAACATCGATATAATATATCGACTTGCACAAGTCGATTATAAATGTTCGACTTTTGATCTACCCCTTCAATAATTCGACTTCGACTCGTGTTAGTCGGTTCTTAGAATTCGATTTCAATACAAGTTGATACTTGCTACTAAAAGTATAGTTGGATATACGGATGAACCATGGCCAATATGCATTTAGGTACCTACCTACCTAAGTATAATACAATATTATATTCATACACGACGCCGTGCCGGAAAACACCACAACGATGATGCAGTCAGTCAAATGATTAGTGATCGCTCCATTCCTTGCAATTTTTATAACCTAATAGGAAAACCAAGTAACTGCCAGAAAATAATAATTTAGGAATAATTTAAACTTCTAAGATAAAATTTTGTGGAAGATTTTATTTTTATTTATTTATTCATTCATTCTTAACTGTACATTGATTACAAACAATTACATAAAAGGTATACATTCAATACGTATTTTTATTTTAATAAGGAACAATAATTACATAAAAAAAATACATGTATTACAATGTTTCATAATACAAAATCATATAACCTAGGTCCTAAAATACTCCCGAACATGGATTGAAATATAATTTCCGCTATATTACTAAGCTAATGAAAATGAGTGGATAGCAACAAATACAAGTATTAATTATAATAAATACAAAATTACTATACCTACATATTTTTATTGTTTAGCAGATGTAAGTGATGTCTATTTATTGTACGGTACGGTATTTAAGTAGTTCACGTACAAATAAGTTAACGAGTAGAAGTACATTGTCTGCTTATTCTCCGAAAATACTTTGCTTTACTTGATTAATAAATTTCTTCGTTAGATTATATGTAATATCTTTTAAAGAGCGTTACTAGGGTTTACTATTAAGCTGTCTACAAGTAGAAGATCTCTTAGTAAAAAGAGAGACACTACTCGCGTTGTTACCTGAACAATTTTGTAGGCAATATTAATATGAGAACGTGAGCATTCACATTTCACAACCGCATCCTTCAACGCATAAAAACAAACTGAAATAAAGCGTGAGGAAGTGAGAGGGGAGTAGATGCGTACGTTTCGTTGAATCGTTGACGATAGTTTTGTACTTCGTTTTTCCGAATATAATACTATCGTAAGACACGAAAATAACCGACTTCAAAATAATCGATGTTTGTGTTATTCATACCGCGCTACAAATAATCGATACTACTGCGATATATCGATTATTTTTTACAAGCGAAGTCGATTATTTATATCGATTGTGAATGACTTCGATTATTTCGACTGTAAAATATGATACTATCGCCCATCACTAAATTGCAAACATCTTTAATTAATAGCCCAACACATATTTATACAAATACATAGTTAACTTTGGTATACATATTGTTTTAGTAATACCTATATGGGATGTTTTATAGTTTTGTTCACGTTCAGTAAAAATAAGGAGAATATGTCGCAGACTTTCATGTGCTTTATAATTTACAGTTATTGAAATGTTTTTGGGTGTGTCGTGTTGTGTTTTCTTGTTTCTTGAAATTTCACGACGCCATTATGGTGTGATGACATGTCAGGAAACAAGATGATAACAACAAGACACATCCAAAGAGCTTCAATATCTACAGAATTTGAAATTTCCCGCCTACAGCGAAAGCGAAACTCAGCTGTGCGAACCCCACACAGAGATGGGGCTTTCCCTGTGAACTTCCATAGAACGATTTATTTGTATGCAACTTGGCTTCTACTTCTATACTTTAGTATATTTTATTATTCTATGATATTATCTGGTTCTGGTAGAAAAAAAGAAGAAGAGCAGTCCATGATGGCGGTTTTCCGACAGAATTGTGCGGTTGTGGTTGAATAGGGTTACGTTTTAAATTTTATAAATTAATACTTTATCCAAATGTATTTCTAAAATATTAACATGTTATTTTCAAAAATGCCAATATGGGTAAGTAATAATATTCTATTTTATACATATTTTTAAACAGATTCCTTTGTGTTGATTTTACTCAGAATGGTCAATTGTCGGGATTTTTTAATGATGGTTTGTCTCTGATGTACTATTTTCTACATCAAATTAAATTGTGGAACGCTTCAGCGTATTTGTTAGTTTGATCTTAACAACAGTTCTGTAGTCAGCTTTCAGAAATGAGAAATTAACCCACTGAAACAGTGAATTCATACATTCATTTTTCCTGTTCTTTCATTTTTGGCTATTCCAATCAATTTATTTATTGCCAGTGTTGTCCAAAAATACATAAATGTATTTACTCTAGATTCCCTAAAAATATGAAAATCATAAAAATTGAGTCTCATTCCATTAAATAGCTGTTTTCTATAGGTACTGTGAAGTAAATTATGTTCCAATATTTTACTCGATTGACACCATCGCGATCTGTGAAAGGCAGGTATTCATAAAACATCACATTTTATAACATTTAATAACATCTTCGATCCAGTGATGAGGTCTCTATCCCCAATGTCTTAACTTATATTGTCATGGAGAGGACAAATTGCATGTGTATTATAAGTAGTTGGTTTTCTGACTACCCCACCTGCGGGATGAATGGAAGAACACCATGATCGTATACAGTGAAATCTGGCTAAGCAAGAATCTGAAACAAAAAACAGATTTACTGAGTAAAAAAAAACAACTTAATTGAGATATATGTAGTTTCCCTCTATTACCTGTTGCCACCTGAAAAAAAGATGCCAGCTTTATAATAATATTGGTTGTGTGTAATAAAAAATTCTTCCAATGGTCATTTTACATGTTTCACATTCCTGAGCATTTTAGTCCTCGAGAAATGTTCCCAAGTATTGTAATAAAGTGATTCTCACCTATTGCAATGTCCGCTGATGCGGAATGCATGTAATGTGAGTGACCTGATGATGGCGAATGACAAGGCGATATACGTCGCTGACTAGAGTGGCAAGGTCTGAAGTCCGGACCCGAAAAGTAAGTAATGGTAATCAAAGATTGCGATGTTTAGGGAGTTGGGAGGATGTGGTAGAACTTTTGCCATACGACTCTCCCTCTGTTTGTCATATTTGGCCGCTTTCTGATTCTGTTTTGATTTAAGCTTTCCAGTTTCTCATAAGGGTTATTCCGTGTCAAATCATCACACTGATTCAGACTTGATGTCTCAGATTTTCATGATTTTTTTTATACAGCAATATATCATAGACTTATGAAAAAATACCAAATTTCAGCTATGTAGCACAATTATTTTTGAAGTTATTAATTTTTTAAGTTTTCAATTTTTATGAAAAAATCTCATGTCTTGGCACCTTTGGATGCCTATAGACTGGCAACCAGTGATGATATAAACCTGGGAGAGGTCTCGTTTTAAAGCTGTTGAATGGGGCTTTAATCTGATGTGCCACAGGATAGGGGTCACGGTTTGAAAAAAAATTTAAATTTTAAAATTAAATTTTAAAAATTAAATTTTTCAAAAAGTGACAATTTTAAAAATTCCAAAAAATTGTCAAAAATAGTTTGTAATGTATTGATACATATGCCAAAATTCAATTATGGGATCTCAATGGGATCACGAGATACAGGGCTTCAGAAATGCATGCATCGTGATATTGCGTGTTTTGACACCTTTGGATGCCTATAGACTGGCAACCAATGATGATATAAACCTGGGAGTGGTCTTATTTTAAAGCGGTTGAATAGGGCTTTACTATGATATGCCACAAGATAGGGGTTAAATTATATAAAAAAAAAAATTAATTTAAATTTTTCTAAAAATGGCAATTTTAAAATTTAAAAAAATTTTCAAAAAAAGTTTGTAACGTCTTAATACATATATTAAAATTTTATCATGGGATCTCAATGGGATCAGGAGATACAGGGCTTCAGAAATGCATGCATCGTGAAATTGCGTGTATTTTTAAATTTTAAAATTGCTATTTTTAGAAAAATTTAAATTTAATTTTTTTTTTTTATATTTAACCCCTATCTTGTGGCATATCATAGTAAAGCCCTATTCAACCGCTTTAAAATAAGACCACTCCCAGGTGTATATCATCATTGGTTGCCAGTCTATAGGCATCCAAAGGTGTCAAAACACACAATATCACGATGCATGCATTTCTGAAGCCCTGTATCTCCTGATCCCATTGAGATCCCATAATAGAATTTTGGCATATGTATCAATACATTACATACTATTTTTGACAATTTTTTGGAATTTTTAAAATTGTCACTTTTTGAAAAATTCAATTTTTAAAATTTAATTTTAAAATTTAATTTTTTTTTCAAACCGTGGCCCCTATCCTGTGACACATCAGATTAAAGCCCCATTCAACAGCTTTAAAACGAGACCTCTCCCAGATTTATATCATCACTGGTTGCCAGTCTATAGGCATCCAAAGGTGCCAAGACATGAGATTTTTTCATAAAAATTGAAAACTTTAAAAATTAATAACTTCAAAAATAATTGTGCTACATAGCTGAAATTTGGTATTTTTTCATAAATCTATGATATATTGCTGCATAAAAAAAATCATGAAAATCTGAGACATCAAGTCTGAAAATCTCCCAAAATTGTGTTGAATTGACACGGAATGACCCATAATACTCATCTTCAAGCAGCATATTGCTGATCTTGTGAATAAGGCAAATTGATCTATAGGATTTTCCATTGAAATAGTAGATGTTTAAAAAACATATATAAGTTAAAATCACCCTCGTACAAAGCATATTGATATGAAGTACGAGCTCTGCTCAATTTTGAAGGAACAAATAAAAGAAAGATATATGTTTTTGTTATTATTTTGTATTGATTGTTTATTGTTTTGAGTGTGTATTTTTTACTGAATAAATATATTTGAATTTGAAGTTCAATAATTTGGTATCCAGTGGAAAATATTTAGATAGACTTGATAGAAAAATGCAGGAAAATCTTAAGACACTTGTACATGGTGAAATATGGAAAATATGCTTAGTTGTTCCTCTCATCTTTTCTGATATAATATTTTTGGGGTACTCTACCCTTGAAAAACACCAAAAGGAATAGGTTTGTAGATATTTTTTCAAACTGTTAGTGGGTATCATTAATAATCCACAGATTCTTAAGGAAATATATTTGTATGTACCAGATTCATATTGCCATTTTCTAAGTCTTTTGTTGGTTTACCCTCCCTCTGGAAAGACGAACACAGTTTTAAATTCACCGGTCTGCAGAGCTTTTCCATAACTAAACGAATTATTGACTCATGCACACGACAGACATATCACATCAAATTATCTACATGTAATTGAAATAATGTGAAAAAATGTACAATTTCATTGCTCTGTAGAAACAGTGGTGTATGTAAATATTAAGATATTTTTTTTTGAGATTTTGAAAAAAAAAATCCAAAGGAATCATAATATCCTGCATTTAGAAAATGAAGAACGACACATCCCATTTACTAAAATGCGTTGCTAAAAGAATATTTAAATAATATTATGTTCATATTATTATGGCTGGCGTTCTTTTTTCGTTAGATTATCTCTGATCCTTTCTGAATATACACGGATAACATACATACCATCACGCCGCTTCCCTCGCAGGGGTAGGCAGAAAGGATCGAGCGCCACTTCCTTCTATCCTTGCATACATCTTTCGCTTCCGTCACTGTCATACAATTCCTCATGCATGCTCTCCTGTTCAATGTGCTCAACACGTGACCGTCCTGTAGGATTTGATTTAAATGATCTTGCCATTTAATCCTCGGACGTCCACGTCTCCGAGCACCATTCCTCTCAGCCAAATATATCATCTTAGTCATTCTGTCCTCATTCATTCTTTCAACGTGTCCAAACCATCTTAACTTATTTACATTCATCCTTGTTATTACACCAACTTTCATTCCACATTCCTTTCGTATATCACTGTTACGCAAACAATCTCTCAGACTTTTACCACACATCCTTCTCAACGATCTCATTTCCACTGCACTTATGCCACTTTCATCCTTCTTTAACCATGTCCATGTCTCGCTTGCATACATAAGTGTTGGCACTAAGATAGCAGAGTGCACCAACCTTTTAGCTGTGGTGGATATGTTTCTATTTGCAATTATTGGTCGGATTGCACCATTTACCTTATTGCCAGCAACTTTTCTCCTTTCAATATCGCTTTCACACTTCCCATCTCTCGTGAACAAACTACCTAAGTACACACATTCGTCAGCTTGCTCTAACACTTCGTTGTCAATCATTATCTGGCATACTGTTCTCTCACTTCCTCTTTCAAACACCATAATTTTTGTCTTTTTTGCATTCATTCTCAATCCATTAATCGCACAATTTTCATACACACACGTCGTCATTCGCTGTAGATCACTTTCACTTTCAGCCATCAATACCAAATCATCGGCAAACATTAACGCTCTTACATACGGATAATTAACCTGTAAAGGAGTACCAACGCACTGGTGCGCTCATTGGATTGCCATCATTAAACTATCAGTAAGGTATAGAGAACAATATTTATTTCTTTAAAAAAAAATAACACGTATTTTGAAATACTACTAGATACTACAACACAATCACGGCATATCCCACAAGTGGTGTAGCCAGCAGACCAGCTGCATGTAATTAACATGGACATTCAGGATGGGTGGCAAATTTCATTGCTGAATTTGATATGTAAAATGTCAATACTGCCTTTTACTGGACACTGGAAAACTTACGGACAAGAGTCATAGACCAATTCTTTGCATTTTTTTCTTCAGCTCCACAGCTAAGTATATTGATTATTTTGAAATAATCAATATCCAAATTTCATTCTGAGTCTTTTTTTTCGGGAACATATTAGTGTTGCATATCACAACAAAGTTCATATATAAAGAGTTTTCAAATGACACTATTTCCAGTTTTTTACTTCAGTTAGGAAATTACAATGGCAATTTGAATACCGCCGTGTCTGGTCAGTTTTATCCTTTTTTTGCTACTTTATATCCCTTTTATTTTAAATCGGGTCAATAAAAAAATCATTGTTTTATGTCCCTATAAAGACTACCTATGTACCAAATTTCATCAAAATCTGAGATGATGAGGCCAAAAAGTGTGTTGACCTTATGTGGAATGAGTCTGCTGTCTTTTATTTTGCAAGTTTTGTATGAATTTTGAAAACCAGCACTCAAATATAGTAAAGTCAAAGTGGAATTACTGAATGAATTTTTCATTTAAATTTTTAAGGGTTAATCTTGATGGTAAACCATATTGATTACTGACCATTTCTTGAGTACAATTACTTGTTGGATGGAATGGAGTTTATGTAATAATAAAATTTATTCAAATGTTTCAGAGTGAGCATATGATCTCTTGTATATATGGATGTATATGATGTCAGCACAGTAATTGATAATGGATGAATTTGGTATGCTTAAACCAAACACCTCATATTCTAAACTGGAAGATGCAGAGTGGTATTGGGGGGACATCACAAGGTAGGTACTATTTAAAATATTGTTGTCATTCATACATATTGTCTTATTTGTCACATAGTTGTATTGTCATCCAATATGGTTTGTCATTTATTGTTTCAGAGATGATGTGACTGAGAAACTTCAGGAAACATGTGATGGTACATTCTTAGTGCGTAATGCCGCTAATAAAGGCACAGGCTACACTCTAACTGTGCGTAAGGGGGGTACAAACAAATTAATCAAGATATATCATCATAATGGTAAATATGGGTTCAGCGAACCATTTCAATTTAATTCTGTGGTGGAGTTGGTGGACTACTACAGGGAAGTGTCTCTGGCCCATTGTAACACAACAATGGATGTTAAATTGCTGTACCCACTATCCAGGTCTGTGGAAGAGGAACAGGCTGGTGCAGTTGATCTCAATGTCCTCATCAAGAGCTTCCAAGAGATTCAGAAAGATTACAGAATAACGACTAAGACTTATGACAAATATTCTTCAGAATTCAAGTGTGGAGAATTAGATAACCAGCATAAGAAACAAGCTATAGATGCATTCTGCCTTGCCATAAAAATATTTGATGAACACATTAGTTTGCAGGACAAGTTACGAAAAGAAGTTAAGGCACATGAGTTAGGAGCGTTTATAGAGAACTGTGACCTTCTTAAATTGAGACTTAAGGAATTGAAAGCTAGTAAAGTTGATGTACAAGACAAATTTAAAGAGCAACAAAATATAAATCGTTCCTTAGAAAGAAATATGACCTCTCTCAAACCCCATATAGTAAATTTATATAAATCTAGAGATCGTCACAGACAGTGGCTCAAGATTAGAGGACTAAATGAGCATCAAATATCCATGATATTAAAAGGCGAGTCTGGTTCTACAGAAGACAATGAAAGTAAGTTGTTGCACCATGATGAGGGTTTGTGGAGAGCAGACACATTCTCTCGGGAGCAAGCTGAATACTTGTTGTCAGGAAAACCCACCGGAACTTTCCTTGTAAGGCCCAGCAGGACAGGGCAGTATGCCCTCTCTATTACATGCAACGAAAATATATATCACTGTATTATTTACAAAACTGACAGAGGCTATGGGTTTGCAGAACCGTACAATATTTATAGGTATGTTTCACAACATGATTTGGTATATTAACGTGGTATACCTATAGTATGTTGCCTCAAATTATCCTGAAGCAATTAGAGGAGACGGTTTGTTAAAGCTTACAAGTGTAATAAGAAATAGGTGAACAGTTTGGTTCAATATAATTTTATTTTAATACCATATTAGCAGACATGTTAATAATATTGGAATACTGCATACCATTAGTAAAAGTGGGAAAAATAAATGTTGGCTATTACTTCATTTGAACAAAGTCAAAAATGGTTGTGTCATATGTATGGCAACAATGAAAAATACATTTCTATACCTACTGCTAGTTGGTTATCTTCAAAATGGGAGATTTATATAGGTATCTTAATACATACATACATACATACATACCATCACGCCGCTTCCCTCGCGGGGTAGGCAGAAAGGATCGAGCGCCACTTCCTTCTATCCTTGCATACATCTTTCGCTTCCGTCACTGTCATACAATTCCTCATGCATGCTCTCCTGTTCAACGTGCTCAACACGTGACCGTCCTGTAGGATTTGATTTAAATGATCTTGCCATTTAATCCTCGGACGTCCGCGTCTCCGAGCACCATTCCTCTCAGCCAAATATATCTTCTTAGTCATTCTGTCCTCATTCATTCTTTCCACGTGCCCAAACCATCTTAACTTATTTACATTCATCTTTGTTATTACACCAACTTTCATTCCACATTCCTTTCGTATATCACTGTTACGCACACGATCTCTCAGACTCTTGCCACACATCCTTCTCAACGATCTCATTTCCACTGCATTTATGCCACTTTCATCCTTTTTTAACCATGTCCACGTCTCACTTGCATACATAAGTGTTGGCACTAAGATAGCAGAGTGCACCAACCTTTTAGCTGTGGTGGATATGTTTCTATTTGCAATTATTGGTCGGATTGCACCATTTACCTTATTGCCAGCAACTTTTCTCCTTTCAATATCGCTTTCACACTTCCCATCTCTCGTGAACAAACTACCTAAGTACACACATTCGTCAACTTGCTCTAACACTTCGTTGTCAATCATTATCTGGCATACTGTTCTCTCACTTCCTCTTTCAAACACCATGATTTTTGTCTTTTTTGCATTCATTCTCAATCCATTAATCGCACAATTTTCATACACACACGTCATCATTCGCTGTAGATCACTTTCACTTTCAGCCATCAATACCAAATCATCGGCAAACATTAACGCTCTTACATTCATCCCATTCATATCAACACCTTATCTTAATACCTACTATTCAAATATGGTCCAGACTATGTTTAATTATTCTAAATTTTCCAAATAATCTCTCATCTGTTTTCTTAAAAACATGTTTATTGGTAAAAAGATAATTTTATTGGGGACATGGTGGTATAGGGTTGTCAGCGAAAAATTAGTCAATAGTTGTTTGATATTATTTTCAAGTCAATATCATTTATATTTCCGATATTAAAGAAACAATTATGAGACCTCAACCATTAAATAGTGGTACAAATATTAGAAATTGAAAACGTGGCAACTCTAACTAGTGGCAGATTTTTCGCTGACAATTCTTTACCATCTTATCTAATGTAAAATTTCCTTTTCGGCGTTATACATATCTATATATTTCATTATAATAAAATATTTTTTTCATGTCAAACAAATTTTTAGTTGATGAAGAATATATAATGATTATTTTCTTTGAATGTTTCAGGACATTGAAGGCATTGGTGCTTCATTATGCGACCAATTCATTGGAAGTTCACAATGATTCCTTGACTACCACATTGAAATATCCTGCGTTTGTCCATAAGATAGACAGTAGTCACTGTCTAGGATTGGGACAGTGAAAGTATGTGTTCAAGATTACTTTACTTTACAAGATTACCTACTTTACTTCTGCTAAACTATTATGTCTTTATGTCTACTACTTGCACCTTTTGTGTATTTATATTTGTGAGTGTTTCAAAGTTTTTAAAAACATTTAGTTACTTCTTCAGTGAACTCTAATATGAATATGTTTATTATCAAGGAAACCAGGTGAAACCCTGAATTTGTACTTTTATTAATTTATTTGACAGGAGAAAATGAACAACATAGTGTTATCACTATAATTTAGATTGACCAGTCAAACAGACCAGACCGTTATATGTAATATATGTGGTGTAGATAAGTGCATTCAACACTCATTACAATCTGTGTTAACTTTTAATTGTTTAAATTTACTCACACAACTGAGAAAGGAATGTGCAATTTTTTTTTATATTTTGTTATGTTATTATAAACTTTTATAATGTTTAAATCTCTATGTATAATTTTTGTTTTTGATATATTTCATTATACGTAGTTGTTCATGTATATAATGATGGTACTAATATTTATATAATATATTCACACACAGTCAAAATTATCTGTCACCTAGATACAAAGTCAACAACAAACTTCCAATTGTACATAATACACTAAGCTGCAGTTGATGAAATCATTAAACAATTACATATGTATCTAAAATGTTATATCAATTATTATTGGACAACATTAATGTGTTGTTTATGTGCCAAAGCACCTCACCTGACCTGAACACTGGATCCTGAGTTTGATATTCCTCCCAACTGCTGACTTACTCCATCTTTGCAATACAAGCATATTGCTTACCGTGATGGTTTTTAAGTATTTTTTGGCCTATTACAAACTTAAATTCATATTCAAAGTGTCTGAAAAAATTAGGACATTTTACATCTCAAATTCAGCTATGGAGATTGCCACCAATCCTGAATGTCTTGATTTTATATTGGCAAGGAGAAGATGGCTTGCATGTTCATTATATGCAGCTGGTCTGCTGGCTACCCCATTTGTGGGATATGTATGTAATATTTTTGGTCTTGATTATTTATAATTTTAAGTTGTTGAACTATGGAAGTGGGTGATTGATATCTATATAAACGCAGTATTTTATTTATTTGTGTAGTAATAAATATTATACTGTGTATTATCTGTTACATGATCTTTTAAAAACTATTTATTTCAGCAAACTTTTGCCATCTATAGGCAAAGCAACACGGCTGTTAATTAAGTGTTGATAAAGAGATGAAAACAAAAGGGTGGGGGGGGGGGTGGAGAGGTTGCTTTGGAGGTAATTACATATTAGAGAATAGTAAACATTATTAATAATGGAGATTTTGTATTGTTAATTGATTTATTAATTTAATTTATGTCGGCATTTTGTTTATTTGTAACCAGAACAGATAATCTAAAATAGTTATTGCACAACACAATGAACCCTTACAAAAAAATGGAGTGTACACACTTACGTGTGATGACTGTGATGGTACATATATATGCATGACATAAAGAAACTTTAAAACTAGGCTAAGAGAGCAAGAGCCATCAAAATAACAATTATTCTGAGTTTGCCAACCACATCATTGAATTGAATCATAAGTTTAACAATAGAAATCACACATTTAAGCAAACAAAGGTTAATCACTTTAAATTATCTGTTCTGGTTAGTTAACAAAGTAATTAACAATACAAAATCTCCATTATTAACACATTGACTGCTGTAGTATAAGATGAAAAATACCCACACTGCTAATTGTTTTCCGAATTTAAAAATCTCACAAATGATAAAAAAAAACTATTACTAATCACGAGATATAAACTTACTATGGCACGCACAACATCGCACAGGTACCTTTATGTACTAGCGAGCTGGTTAGGTTAGGTTCATCAACACATCACACTAGTTTTGCTTCACCCATAGATGGGATAGGTTTTGCTGAAACGATAGCAATTTTAAAATTCATGTAACGGATAATATACAGTATAAATATTTCGTATTTTAAAAATGTCTCGCAACTGTTACATAGTAAATCCTTTGAAAATAAGTGAAATAGTTATTTTGTACTAAACAACAATCACATGGCAAAATGTATCATACACTCTCTTTAACAATTTAGTTGAATGGTTTATAGACATTTCTTCTTTGATACATACATACCCCACATCAAATTGTGAAAATTATTTTATCAAACCATTAAAACATTCAGAAGACTGGTATGGAGTATGTGCAAAGTAATGCCTGACATAATAGTTGTGTGGCCTTTTTGCCAGACAGTGTACAAATTAAAATATTAAGATACACACAATGATAATAGTTTTGTTTAGTCTTGAACAATTATTAATGAAATAAAAATAACAGATAGTGACAGCTCATTTCAGCTAATCAGATATTTCTTTTGCCGTCAGGCTACCAAAATATATTTAGACATTAATTTAGTAAACTTGATACTCCAGTAAGTACGGAAAATATGAAAACTTTTTATTTATGATAAGAAATTGCTTTTTTAGAAAACAAAACTTTTGGAGTGTGTGATATGTAAGATGAGTTATACTTATTTAGTAATGGAGTGAAGCTAGTGTCAGAAGGTATGCCTTGAGTAAGGCTGTAAGGCATATGTATATTTTGAAATATAATCATATTACATACATACAATAATAGGTAGCAGTAGCATACTATCATATGTAACATAGTAGTGTTAGTACTTTTATATTTAAGAATGAATCAAAACAACACTACTGTTTATTTTTCATTTGACAATTTGATCATTTGCATGAAAATTAAACAGTGTTGTTATTTTTTATTCATTCTTAAATATATTTTTCACAATGTAAATGCACAAACCATATGGCCAAAGCATACTGATGTGTTTTTATATTGAGTATAATATATGATTTATTATAAGATAGGTATGGTTTTAATCGCAATATATGCATCACTTGCAGGGTAGAGAAGAGAGTATTAGGTGTTCCGACGATTACGAATCGGCTTAGGCTGGCATAAGCGCTTTATACCATGGCAACGTTCACCAATTCCATCCCTATCTCTCTTATTTTTCTCTCCTATCAATCCTTTTAGAGCTGGTAACTGCACTCATCGCTGAAAAGCGACTTCGTTCAGCCAACCGCACTTACTGGGACTTGAGCCCAACATCCCTGTGTTACGAGTCAAGCACTCTAACCATTAGGCCACAGAGGTATGTGGGTAGTCGGTGAGTATCTGTTATAAGCTGCAATTTTTTACACCTACCGCAATCTCAATTCCACCTATCGATATTGTTTGCAACTGCTAAGCCATTTGTTCATTGCAAGGATATGACCTCGCGACCTTTGAACCTGCTATCCAACATTATATGTCGTTGCTTTAACCAGAGAGTATTATGCAAAGTTATTTTTTATTCGTATAAACTGGAATTTTTCACCTACGAAAGTGCTAATATGATGTATTATATGATAGGTATGGTTTTAATCGCAATTTATGCATCACTTACAGGGTAGAGAAGCCAGCTCACAAATGAAGAAAGTCTACAGTGGAATAACTATATATCTTGTTTCATTAATAATTTATCAAATGTGCAGTGTTGTTATATCATGATTATAACCTTACTGTCATCAGTATTTTGTTATAAAACATCATATCCACAAAAAATTATCAGCAAAAACAAAAAAAAACTAAAAACCAAGTTTTATCAGAATTTAGCTGAAATGGATTAATACTTTAGTATATTTATTATTCTATAATGTGATCATGTGTATCATCAGGACCATCTCGTAGAATGGCCGACACAACATTTAATCCAGTATGCGAGGAGTATCGCATATTATGAAAGACTGTATGATCTAATTCTCATTCGAAATGCATGTGCAACATGCATTCCATTAATGAAAGATCATGTAATTTTACGCAGGACATAATATAAGATGAATGTTTTACTCCATTTCACTGCGTACAGTCGGGCAGAGACTTGGCTCTTGCCTTTGCATACGGGACGAGACACGGCCCGTCACCAGAAAACGCAGATTGAATTTGTCTAAAAGGTGTTGTGTTTCAACATTGTGATCATGTGTATCATCAGGACCATCTCGCAGAATGGCCGACACAACGTTTAATCCAGTATGCGAGGAGTATTGCATATTATGAAAGACTGTATGATCTAATTTTCATTCGAAATGCATGTGCAACACGCATTACATTAACCGCCCTACCTACATGAACGAGCGTGTTTCGGGCCTACAAGACGCACCGCAGCGCGATAGAACGAGACACGCTCGTCCATACAAAAAATAATTTGTTTACAAAACTACAACCCGAGCGGGACTTGCGCAGTATCTTGTATCTACCTGTTACGTACCTCCTTCTTTATTTAGTCTGTTTGCCCTTGACAACACCTGTTTGGTCTTGTTAACGACTTATAGGTACTTACCTACTTACTGTATAGGACGTAGTACGGATTGATGAAAAAAAGGTGATTATTTTTTGCCCACTTCTTGGAAATTTACCTGCAGGTAGGGCGGTTAATGAAAGATCATGTAATTTTACGCAGGAGATAATATAAGATGAATGTTTTACTCCATTGTGTAAGTGTCTTTTATTTCATTTTTTATATGAAACCAGCAATCAGGTAATTTTGTTCAGTTTTGAATAATTCAGTTTATTTTATATTGACATATCACAAATGGGGGAGACCTATGCGGCAGTAGGCTGCGCTGACGGCTCAAACTGAATTATTATATATACCATAGACATTATAAAGTTAGCAAAATAGGTTAATAAATAATTAAAAAAATATCACAAAAAGTACATATTAATTTTTTTACACAACTAATGTTCTATTAACAGTTTATGATGTTAATCATATTTGGATTTTAAACCACTCAAGATAAATCATTCTAATCAATTCAACAACTCCTGAAACGAGTAGAAACACTGAGAATCAAACCCACGACCCTTTGTTTAAAAGGCGAGTATGTAGACTGCTAATCGATCTATTTGAATAGGTATTATAACGGAACTAATTATTTGTTCGGCTATTAATCCATTCGTTCGGCAAGAAAAAATCAGCATTTAAGTCATTTGCGCAGCAAACAATGTTTTCATCGGCAATAAATAAAAAATAATCGCAACACTTGTTTTTACAAACAAACTTGGTTATATCGGCAAATTAACAAATTTTAACAGCTTAATAAATACTCGCACAACAAAATAATTAATTGACCAGCAGAATTGTTATTTGAGCAGCAGAATTGTTATTTGAGCAGCATAATTATTATTTGAGCAGCAGAATTATTATTTGACCGGCAGAAAATATTAGATAAACAATATTTTTCACACACCGATTTACCTTCGGATCCACACGAAGTTTTTGTGATTTCTTACCAAATTAATGATGACTACGAAAATAATACCAGTTTCCGCTTTGCTATATCAACGAAATATCTAACTGAAATGTCGAAAAACGCTAGAATCGTTCATTCAGATGCTACATATAAAATCACATAAAAAGATGCTACATACAAAGATTTATTATTTGAACTAGATTAAAAATTTAGCTTTCACAAGTTTAATTAAAATTAGCTCACGGTTTGCTGCTCATTTATTTATTTTGCTGCACCAATAATCATTATGCTGGTCAAATAATAATTTTGCTGGTCGATTAAATTTAGAGTTTTACAATATCATATTATTTGCAATAGAAATATAATATTCTCGCTGGGCATAAGTAGCATATCAACATGATTTATTTTTCTGCTGAACATAACATCAATATTATGCTGATCGTTTAAATGATAGCCTATTATAACTAGGTGTAAATGTTATGTATGGTACACATACATATCTGTACATGGGAGCAAAACTACACCATGTCGAATTTTGGTCAAAGTGACTTATAAACACAGTATTATAGTTCTTGGTATGCTCTTTTTCATGATATATTCATCATCCTTATGGGTTAGTTGGAAGATATCGCGCTTCCGAGATAAACTCGCCCATTGCACAAATTTATTTGTCTGGTTCTACAATGTTAATATTTTTATAATGTTTGTTTTTTGTGCAATAAAGATTTTTATTATTATTATCTCATATCTCATTTATTTAACAAAACAATATTAGATTATACATTTTGAACACAATATAAGATTAACAATAAAATTTAAATATAACATTAAATAACAAAAACCATAAAATATTAAAATAAATTTATATACAAAATGTAGAACCCCAACATTATTCGAGTTGATTCTTCCATGATGTTCTATGAAATAGTACAATCATGGGAGATCACTTACAGAGCTACAGGGACAAAAACCTTCTTACTATCCTGGTGGACGATAGAAGTACGGCCTTCTGCATGCTTTATTATTATTATTATTATCCTTGAAAATGAGTTATATTTTGAAATATCCATTAATAAAAAAAATTGTTAAAGCAAAACAACGCCATTTTGATGTAATATTGTGAAATTTTACAAAAAAGTGTGATAAATGTTTAATAGCAATCATTCACAAAAATTTTAAAGACTAATTTCGTGTTCAGTAACATTTGAGAAGCAAATGTAATTTTGTTGAAAAAACTTTGAACGGCTGTACTGAAAAATGGCATCTGTTGACATAGTGTAGTTTCGCTCCGGAGCACAGATATGTGAACTTCCTTTAGGAGTGCATGATATTGAGCTTCGATGCTTATGAGTCGACTGGAGGCTTGGTTAAGAGTACACTTTACTCAATTCCTCTGTATCATGTTTATCACATGTCTTGATTTTTTTTCAAAAGTGTATGTATAGATTGTCTTTGCGGACACATCACATTTTTTGTTTGGTGGTGAGCTTTCGAATGCGCTCGGGCATCCATTGTCAAACCGACTGACTACTTTTTCTTCCTGAGCCTCTCGCTTCGCCGTAGAACCTGTGAAGATGTAGAGGTGGGGGTAGCAGTAGGGGGGGGGGTCTCCTGCGTAATATTACATGATCTTTCATTAATGGAATGCATGTTGCACATGCATTTCGAATGAAAATTAGATCATACAGTCTGTCATAATATGCGGTACTCCTCGCATACTGGATTAAACGTTGTGTCGGCCATTCTGCGAGATGGTCCTGATGATACACATGATCACAATGTTGAAACACAACACCTTTTCGACGAATCCAATCTGCATGTTCTGGTGACAAGCCGTGTCTCGTCCCGTATGCAAAGGCAAGAGCCAAGTCTCTGCCCAACTGTACTCAGTGAAATGGAGTAAAACCTTCATCTCATATATATATATATATATATATTCGAAAAATCTTTTATCGGATTATTCCGTGTACATGGATTATTACCCAAAGGGGCATATTTCCGACGTTTCGCCTGAACATGGTCAGCCATAATCATGGATTAATCATGGATAAATATTAATCCATGATTATGGCTGACCGTGTTCAGCCGAAACGTCGGAAATATGCCCCTTTGGGCAGTGGCGTAGCTAGGGTCATCTGCGCCCGTGGACATGGCACAAAGTCGACGCCCCTTCTCGGAGCCGTCAAGAAAATTTTGAAGTTTTACGATTTATATGGTTCATTTTCGAAGCATCAATCTGGTATTTTAATGAAATAAAATACAAACTAAAAGTGATGTGAGTAGAGAAAATTCTCGAGAACGAGAAATTTCTCCTCTGACAGAAGAGAAATTTCTCTCCATAATTTTCACAAAAATATTATAACTTTTCGCCCAATACCGGAAAACCTGATCGGTCTAAAACTTCATCGTGCTGATTTGGGCCCAAATCAGAGGTTTTTAATACTTTTTCTATGAAGGTACCTACCATTTTTTTAAATGGGCATGTGTGGTGTCAAACTTCAAGTTTTTTCATTGGAAGGAGGTTTTTACTACTATTATTTACGTAAATGTTTACTGTATTTTTTCAATAACTCATGTATTTGTCGGTTATCTGTTTATTTCAACCCGAGCGATGCCGGATTACAAAAACTAGTAACTAATAAGTGAACAATAAACTCTACTTAAAATTGAAAATCATCAATTTTCCTATGTTATATTTGTTCCTTTTAAAAACTTGTCTTTTAAGTATATTCTTTTTACACATTACCATATCCTTATTGTAAAAATGAACAATAAAAAATATTCTGCCTCAAAATACACCATAATTCTCCAAAATTCTCCACTTCGAAAAATTTATCGAAAAATAATATCTAGATTATTCCACAACACTACAGACTAATACTTTACTATACGATTGTAAACAATTAAGCCAGATAAATGTTAAACTTTTCATATTTAAAAAGGTAAAATTTTAGAATGTCAGGATATAGCTTCACATTATCAAATAAATAATCTTAATAATAATGAAATATACAAATACTTCCGCAGTCCAAAAATCTATATCGCACTGAAAACAAAAATAAATTGACAAATGATTTTAAAGATAGATAAAATAAAATATTTAGGTAAAAGCGATCTATCAGCCAAAAATATAGAAAAAGCAATAAACGCGTAGGCTATTCCGTTATCAACATACTCATTTGGCATTATAAAATGGTCAAAAACCAATTTAAATAAACTAGAAAGATTAATAAGAACAAAATTAACAAAAAAAAAGATATCACCATCCAAATTCCGCGGAAAAAAGGTTGACTCTGCCTAGAAGTATAGGAGGAAGAGGAATTGTTAACATTTCCTCTTTACATAATGATCAAATTGAATCTCTTAAAACATTTTTCAAAAATAAGAGTTCGTCGGTAGCCTGGAGGTAGAGTCTCGGCCTCGTGAACATGGGGTCGGTGGTTCGATACCAGGTGCCGGCAAACTCCCCTTTCACGACACAAGCTTTTAGTAGCTTACTGTGAAAGGTGTATAAGGTTGTATTTGGGTTTATAACAAACAAAACCCAGATATATCTTTTTTGAAAAAAAAAAAAAAAATAATTTTACATTAGGTACATAAAATTATACCGACCGGCAGACCGTCAAAAATCATACATCATTAAATTTATATGTCGAAACAGTATGTACGCGAATAAACTATTAAAATATTTTGTTAGAATCTTAAAATAGGAAAGAACTTCATGCTAGACACCTCAATGATCTCAACCAATCTCATGGTTTTTTTTTTATTAAAACAATAAACGGCAAAAGCCTTTTACATGATAAATCTCAAATCAATACAACATACACATATAACTAATTTCAATAATAATTATAACAATCAACATAAAAATAAAAAAATAAAGATTCATAACAAACAAGTGACAAATATCCGTCAAACAGATGGTTTACCTTTGGGGAAGTGTATGGGAAAACCGAGGGTTTTATACTGGTTGTTCAAGAACAAGTAATAAATACAAAAAAATACCAAAAATACATTATAAAAAATCAAAATACAACTAACGATTCATGTAGAAAATGTCTGGCCAAATCGGAAACGATACAACATATAGTTTCGGGTAGTTCTACTCTCGCTCAAACTGAATATACTAATAGACATATTAATGTCGAAAAATAATACATCAAAATTTAGCAATTAAACATAATTTAATAAACTCGCGAAATATAATACCATACCTACTATAAATACAACCCGGAACCGGTGTTAGAAAATCAAAATTAGGATCTATTATGATAAAACAAAAATAAAAGATAGACAAATACATCATAATAGACCCGATTTAGAATTACATGATAAAAAAATTAAAATTACGTATCTAATAGACATCGCTGTACCAAATAAGCATAATATTCAAACAACTGTCGCAGAAAAAATACAAAACCAGCAGGAGAAATAAAAAAAATTGGCATTCTATGTAGGTCCGTTTACATAATACCATTAGTTTTGTCAGCTACAGGGGTAGCTACAAAATCTTTGATAAATAATTTGCAAAAATTAGATTCACCGGTAAACTGGTTGTATAATGCTGAGAAGTGTGGATGGCAAATCTGCCGCCGCGTATAGTTAAAATTTTATAAAAAATTAAAATATACTTATAAAACATGACTGGTTAAATGAAATGTTAAAAATGTTGAATAAAAACTTTTTCAGAAATATATGCGAAAGTTGTTAAAAAAAATTAACAATTTTTACATGATAATCCAAAAACAGCGATGATGTGATGAGTAATGAAAAAAATTCCAATGTTGTTTTTTCTTGCAAGTAAAATAAAATATAATTACCGAAAAATTTGCTAGATTTCAAATTTTATTTAAAACAACAACTTACTTGCTACATTTCTATCTAATGACAAATTTATCTCTTTTCAACTAATGTGAAGTATTATACTATTTTCTTTGCACTCAAGTAAAATCCTATATTCGACTCGAAATTAATCAACCTGTATAATTTGATAAAACCAGATGCCACTTTCAGTTATGAAGAATAATATTTGAACCCAAACTGATCTTTGCTAAAAAATAAAAAAAAACGCCATCAGCACTCCTGTATTGTGGATGTGTCATTTGGTTTATGAGTAGAATGGCGCCCCTTAGTGCTCAATGGGGGCGCTAAAATCGTGTTTGCAAACTGGTTTGTAATGAAGATATTTGTGGAGCTCCAAAATTCAATCTTGCAAACGTATTTGGAATACCTTTGTTGACATCAAAATGAAATTAAAAAAAATAGTTTTAATACTCATTTTGGCGCCCCCTAAAGCGGCGCCCGGGGACATATGTCCCCCCCTGCCCCCCCCTAGCTACGCCACTGCCTTTGGGTAATAATCCATGTACGCCGAGTAATCTGATAAAAGATTTTTTGAATATAGATCTCCGTGATAACATTTTCCTATATATATATATATATGTATAGATTGTCTTTGCGGACACATCGCGTGTTTTTGTTTGGTGGTGAGCTTTCGAATGCGCACGGGCATCCATTGTCAAACCGACTGACTACTTCTTCCTGAGCCTCTCGCTTCGCCGTAGAACCTGTGAAGATTTAGGGGTGGGGGTAGGAGTAGGGGAGGTAAGGATAGACGGTGTCTCGTTGTTTTGTTTCGTCGTAAATTTGTCTGCGTTGTTGCCATTCATTAGCGTAGGTAAGTTTGCGATGTTGTCATCTTTTTGTGTAGTAGGTAAGTAGGTAGGTAAGTTGTAGTAGCAGTTTTACATAATACTTTCTGGTAAAAGCAACAACGACAATTAATGTTGGATAGCAGGTTCAAAGTTCACAAAGGTCGGATCCTAGTGACGAACCAATAGCTTAGCAGTTGCAAACAATATCGATAGGTGGCGATGGAGTCGCGATAGATGTGAATTTGCAGCTAATAATTACAATAATCTCAGGTTACCCACACACCCCTGTAGCCTAATGGTTCGAGTGCTTGACTCGTAATACAGAGGTGTTGGGTTCGAATCCCAGTAGGTGCGGTTGGTTGGATGAAGTCGCTTTTCAGCGATGAATCCAGTCACCCGCTCTGAAAAGATTAATATGAGAAAAGCATAAGGGAGAAAAAGGTGGAATTGGTGAACGTTGCCATGGTGTAAAGCGCTTAAGCCAGCCAAAGCCGATTCGTAAGCATCGGAACACCTAATACTCTCTTCTCTACCCTGCAAGTGATGCATAGATTGTGATTTGGTTCATACCTATCGAAAACTACATATATATATATATATATATATAGCTCAAACTTATAATTTCCTTCTGTTGTTTTAAGATTTTATACATTTCTTTTATATGTAGGAATCGTTATCTGTTGTAGTTTTAATGGAAACAGCATTCAGAAGCCTTGATAATTGAAGGTTGGATATTACAAAGATGTGAGATACAAAGTCCTTTATTAGACAAAATTACCCTACCCTCAACCCTACTTCATCACAGGTTCACGGCGAAGTGAAAGACTGAGGAAGAAGTAGTCAGTCGGTTTGACAATGGATGCCCGAGTGCATTCGAAAGCTCACCACAAAACTTAAACATGTGATGTGTCCGCTAAGACAATCTACACATACATACCTCGTCACAAAAAACTTATCAACTACATATATAGGGGTATCTTATTTATGATACAAGCATTGAATTATCTAAGCACTTTTACCACCATACATACTGTTAGATCCAAGAGTGTATTGTCATTGCTTTTTGCTGGTCACTTTCAGGTTATTATGACTGTAGAAAATGTGTACAGTATTTAGTGTTAAGTACATAAAAAATATATCCTCGCTCATCGATGCCTTCTGCCTCCATAACATCTTCCACCTCCACTCAAAACCCCTATATACATTTATATATATATATATATATATATATTTAGGTTAGTTGGATCATTTGTACTGCACAAAAATGCTTTGTGTATTGATATCATACGTAGGTGTTATATATCTAACAATTTTATTGTAGTAAGTAAGAACACACATACAGGTATATTGTGTATGTAATTTCTGTATATAAATCGTCACGCCCAAAATGTAATGTCAGATCTACAAATTTTACCAAAATCATTTTATTACATTATTTAGTCATAATGTTTTGTAATATATCACTTGTTCATAATGACATCATTTCATTCTACAAATTATAATGTAAAAAAGTAAAAACTTTGTAATTGTTATTAGAACTAATAAAATTATGATTTTATTCCCCTTTATTTGGCTCATGTAAAATGTTAATTTTGCAGATCCATCATTACATTTTGAGTGTGATGAAATATTCTGTATATACTATGTTACAGACTGCGAGAATGTATTTTATATTTGCAGATCCATCATTACATTTTGAGTGTGATGAAATATTCTGTATATACTATGTTACAGACTGCGAGAATGTATTTTATATTTGCAGATCCATCATTACATTTTGAGTGTGATGAAATATTCTGTATATACTATGTTACAGACTGCGAGAATGTATTTTATATTTGCAGATCCATCATTACATTTTGAGTGTGATGAAATATTCTGTATATACTATGTTACAGACTGCGAGAATGTATTTTATATTTGAATGGATTAGGCATCCATTCAAATATAAAATATTAATGATAATAAAAGTAGGTAGAATACCAATATTGTGATAATATATTAATTAATATATGCGAGATGTATGTATATAAGTTGTAACTAGTTTTCTCCTAAGTGTATTGTAGTTATATCATAATAACAGTCCCTAAATATTGCATATGTTTAGATACTTGCTGGTGTCAACTTATGTTTCACCTTGATTTTATAGATCTCGATTATTATATTTTATCATAAATTTCTTGATGTATTGGAATGAGAGAAAAAATTACAATTATGTTATAAATAGTGTGATTACAAGAACTGCGACTCTACAAAATACAAAGAAATGTCATTAATAAATACAAATGTTTCTACAAGGTGTGTGTAGATGAACTAATTAATTGATAAAATCAACTTAGAAAGTAAAGATAGCAAATGTGAAAATATATATCTTTGATGGGCAGACATAAGAGTATAACTGCAAAAGTGTAACTTTTCAGGAGAGCAAAAAAACATTATTATGAACCCAGTTATTTAGCTACAGAACTCATATTTTTAGAAATGGGTTATTATTTACAGATTGTTTCATCTATTTAATCAGATTGGTGTTATTTATACAAATAATAAAAATATTCAACATTTATACTATTTGTACCACTCAATTAATCATATAAATTTATTAGTCTACCTATATTTCTAAGACCATCTTGTACTATTTGTGCCACAGAAAATACGACAAAAGAGTGTATTATTATTTATCTTATTAAAACCATTGTTTTTAGAAATATTTGTTAATATTTTGTGAAATAAAAATTCAGGTATAGGTATATATATTTGCATAAAAAATGTATTTTAGTACAGACATTACACAAAATTATTTATTCAAATTCTTCAATATCCGGCAATGAGTCTCGGACATCACCATCCTTCAGATTTTTATGGAAGTCGTGATACACACGATGAATATTAACGGTAAAAGGGCCAAAATGAGTAGAAATTTATCATACACCAATATGTCCTTCATAAGTGAAAATGAGATAATGGACATTTTTTGTTTTTGTTAAATGTGGGCATTTTTTTATTTTATTTTGGATTTATCATACATTACAACACAAAAACATTAATAATTACAAATCAAACCATTAAAATTGCCAAAACTTCTATGGACATATTGGATTTAGAAGTACACTGATGGACATATGCGACTTTGAAAAAATACTATGAGTGGACATATTTCATTTTGATCCAAACTGTCAGCGGATGTTGTCGTTATTTAACAAGGGGACGAACTAGGGAAAAAATGGAAATGCATGTATATATTTTTCGTTATTAATGACAGTAACAAAGTAAATACAAAATATAGCCACGTCAGACCCATTAAGGTTTGTCAGCGTAAATAATATAAAAAAATAGTACTACTACACTATACTATACCCTCACGCCGTGTCCCAAGTGGGGTAGGCAGAGAGAATGGAACGCCAAACAGATCTATCTTTACACACTTCCTTTGCTTCCTCCACATTCATACAGTTCCTCATACACGCACGTCGGTTCCTCTTACTCAACACGCGGCCGTCCTTGAGAATTTGATCCACGTGATCAAGCCACGTGGTTCTCGGACGCCCGCGTTTCCTCACACCCTTTCTTTCAGATAAGTATATCCTCTTTGTCATTCTTACCTCGTTCATTTGTTCAACATGCCCAAACCACCCTAGTTTATTCATGCGCATTCTGTCCACAACACTCTTCTTGCATCCGCTCATTCTTCTAATATCCTCATTCTTCACTCTATCACGCAGCGTTTTACCAACCATTCTTCTCAACGATTGCATATCTACTGCATTTATTCCACTTTCGTTCTTCTTCAACCTCGTCCATGTCTCGCTTGCATACGTAAGTGACGGTACCAGAATGGTATTGTGCAACCTCGTCCATGTCTCGCTTGCATACGTAAGTGACGGTACCAGAATGGTATTGTGCAACCTCGTCCATGTCTCGCTTGCATACGTAAGTGACGGTACCAGAATGGTATTGTGCACCAGCATTTTAGCCATGTTCGACACATTGCCATTGCTGACAATGGGTCGAAGTGCACCGTTTACTCTAGCACCGGCCACTTTCCTTCTTTCAATGTCCCTATTGCATCTTCCATCCCTCGCAAACATACTTACCAAATATACATACTCACTTACTTGCTCCAAACATTCGTCACCAACTTTGATCTCGCAAATCGTTTTTTCATTCCCTCTTTCAAACACAAGAACTTTCGTCTTCATAACATTCGTTTTCAAACCATTCAAATTGCAACTATCGTACACACTCGTAACAATCTCTTGTAAATCATCTGCGTACATCAATGCATTCACCCAAAACCCATTCAGCTCGAAACCAACATCAATCTCTTTCACAGGTCGCATACAGTAGTCGAAGAATAGGTTGAACAGCCACGGAGACATGACACAACCTTGCTTCACTCCCTTGGTGAGGACAAACCACTCCGAGAAAAAAATAGTAGTACCTACTATCAAATTTATACACTCAAAAACAAATTTATTTTAATTTATTTACTTGAAATAAAAAAATAGCTATACACTGAAACAAATACATGTACCTAAAATGTATATCTTATATTGATGACTAAAAACCAAACATACCTAATTACGTATACAAAAAGGTACATGTACCTAAAATGTATATCTTATATTGATGACTAAAAACCAAACATACCTAATTATGTATACAAAAAGAAACATACCTAATTACGTATACAAAAAGGTACATGTACCTAAAATGTATATCTTATATTGATGACTAAAAACCAAACATACCTAATTACGTATACAAAAAGGTACATGTACCTAAAATGTATATCTTATATTGATGACTAAAAACCAAACATACCTAATTACGTATACAAAAAGGTACATGTACCTAAAATGTATATCTTATATTGATGACTAAAAACCAAACATACCTAATTACGTATACAAAAAGGTACATGTACCTAAAATGTATATCTTATATTGATGACTAAAAACCAAACATACCTAATTACGTATACAAAAAGGTACATGTACCTAAAATGTATATCTTATATTAATGACTAAAAACCAAACATACCTAATTACGTATACAAAAAGAAACATACCTAAAAATTATTTTAAAAAAATCCAAAAACAATTTCTTAATTAGTCTTTTATTTTATTTTCATACTTCTTTCATCACATTTGGTTGGTTGGTAGAAATTGCCTAAAGGCAATAAACCCGCCATTTGTGCTACTTTATTTATACCACAATAAAGATTATTTTATTTTTATTTTTTATTAAAATCATTGAAATACCCATTTAACATCTTACACTATATACGTAAGTACCTATCTATCATCTGAAAACTATTCCTAACCTTAAATTATTCGTGACCTAAAATATTTGAATAAAATTATAACAAACTCACTACTTAACCTCTAAAGTGGTGTGGCCGTACCCGTACGTCGAGGAATTCCAGTGCAAAAAAGGGTGTGGACGTACCGTCTGACAATATTACGTCTGACAATATTACGTCTGCGTCGTAATACGTCTGACAATATTACGACGCAGGACGAAAAAATGTATTCAAATTCAACATGCCACTGCCATCTATAGGATATTCTTCATAATATTTTGTACTTTTGATGTAAAATTTTCGTGTTTTGAATATTTTATAGGTAAGTAAACACTCGAGCGAGGACACAGCGCCGCCATCTTGTTTTATTTTATCGTTCGCGGCATTGCAAACCAGCGGTTCGTGTGCGTCATACTATTGCGTATTTTAGATGATTTTTTCTACATTTTATCGTGAGTTTCGTTAGTTTTTTACTTCGTTTTTATTTGATAAACACTTCTTTTTAACCAATATTTTGAGAGTGATATTCTTACATTTATATAAAGACAATTTTGAGCCATAGTTATTAAATGTCTGTGTTTTGGTAGTTATAATTTTGAGTGAGATTTTTCGTTTTTGGTGACAATTACATTTATTACGTTATTTTTTTATTGATAGTGATAATTTTTAGTTAATATTTTATACGTTATTTTTTTATTGAAAACAAGGACACAAAGAAAATGTCACGAGTGCAATCACACATCAAAGAGTCCTAAGTGTAGGAAAGACACCAAATACATGTGTAAAGAGTGTGATGTGGGACTTTGTGTGTATCCATGTTTTGGAGAATACCAGTTATTAAAAAAAATATATTAAAAAATAAAAATCTATTCAAATAAAAAGTACAAAAACAATTGTACAAGTATAATAGGCAGAAAAATACTTTTTTGATAGTGAGATTGAAATAAAAAAACTTGTGTCGGTAAAAGTATTTGTTTTTTTGCTGCGACCAATGGTTGGTGATGTATTTAACCTATATATGAATTTTTGACCAAAAACTGCATTATATACTAAAAAATATTTTTTATAGAATATATATTTTATAGAAAATATCGTTGGGCTTGTCTCCCAACATACTTAAAGTGACCGACTGCAAACAGAAACAAGATAAAGCCTCGGACACTTGGACCTCTACAGGGGAGGGGTCCATTTACATGTAGCCCCCCTGACCATAAGAACTTGGACCGAATAAGGAAATTGAAAATCGGAACATACAATGCGAGGACGCTGAGGCATGACAAGGAGTTGGTTGCCGCCAAGATAGCGAGTGACTTTGGGTTAGACCTGCTAGGTGTGTCTGAGGCACGTCTTTTGGATTGTGGTAGGAGTGAGGCGGGAAACTATTCTATGATTCACTCTGGTCACAAGACAAAACACAAGCATGGTGTCGCCTTGCTAATGAGCAAACGGGCCGCCGGCTCGCTTCTTGATTGGGAACCCATCTCCAACAGGCTACTACGCGCCTCGTTTAGGGCAATGGGTGACCCGTTGACGGTACTTTTGTGTTATGCCCCCACAGAGGATGCGGAGGGGACGGTCAAGGACAGTTTTTATGACTGTGGCAGCCGTCACATCCAAAATTCCTAAAAGGCATAGGATCGTTGTGATGGGCGATTATAATGTTGACGAGTATGTGAAGCTGCTGGTGGATTTTTAGACCATTTGTATTTGTTTTTCCCATAATAACTCCTCTGACTAGTTCCTGCAACAGGTTCACTTTCACTCTCTGAAGAACATGCTACAAAATTGGGATTTATGTCTTCACTGCTATCTGAATTGTGTGTTGGTGACTGCTCATTATCACTTATTCCATCGTTGTCACTGATGTCTTCTTCTGTATAGCCATTTAACACAGATTTGGAGTCAGAATCCGCGTTCAATATATCTTCTATCGCCTGATCACTTAACCTGTAAAGGAGTACCAACGCACCGGTGCGTGCAAGAAATATTATGGGATCTGGAGTACGCACGCACCGGTGCGTTTGATCCAGTAATATTTAGGTATTCCCGCCAAATTCGTCAATTTCATCATTGGTCCAATCTGTCGGATGTACTTTACCAATCACAAGAAAAAAATCAAAAATAGGCGTGTTTAGACCTTTTTTATCGGCTATACAAAATGTCACGTGACCACCGCTTGAAATACCTAGCCGTCACTCGCGGTTGCAAACCATTTTGCTGCGTGCGTTCGTGCGCTATGGGTGTTATTTTGTAGAGTGTTTTATGTTTTTTTTTTTACTTTTTGTGCTAATTCTGGACACTTTAATTAATTTTAAGTACCTACATAAGTTTTTGTTAAAAACAAATAAAAATAAATATTTTTAATAATAATAAATATTCCTATGTTGAACCCATTGTTGACAATACCGGAGCAGACATGACGTATCAAAATTGTTTTTGTTATATAACTCCGTTATTATTAATTTTTGAGAGTTGGTTCCTTATAAACATTTATTCTAGGGATCATTTTCTATATCATGCGATAAAAAAATATTCAAAAAGTGAAAGTTGAATTAATTCACTCTGCCATACACTTTTATTTTTTCTTTATTCACTCACGGACAGGTTAAAGGTCTCACCATCTTGACAAAATAACTGTAAAACATATGAATATATGAAATAAAATTAATATTTTCTTAAAACTTACGTAACTGGTATTGTGGGGGCCGTGCGGCCCCCATAGCGCACTTACCTCGGCTCTGGTAAAAGCTGCAGTGTCGAACGTCCAGCACCCGCCACGAGTTGCGACATAATGAGATTACTCAAAATGGCGCCCGCGCACGATACATACCTTTAAAGGATTCCAAAGAAATATCACGCGTGGGGGCCGCGCGACCCCCACGAAACCAGTTAAGGGTTAAAGCAATATTAAGGAATGTAATAAAAACACTAACATTGAGCAGAGGTAAACATATATATATTTATATAAATATGTATCGAGAAAATATTTATATCTAGAAAATTGAAATAAAAGATGAATTATAAATTATTTTTGAGTAGGTATGAGTAATATTTTATTCATAATTGGTCTTTATTGTTATTACTATCATTAACTAATGCAAATAACTCATCTGAATTGACACTCAGAATCATCATCCAATCGGTAGCAGTTCTCACAAATATAAAGGTTGTCTTCATCACTGCTATCTGAATCAATATTATTCTTATGACACTTTGATACGCAATTAATATGGCAAAACACATTACAATAGATACATTTCAACAACATTTTCTTTGATTTCGAGTTTGTTACATTTTATGCAGTTTACAATGGTTACATCACTGATAATATTAATTTTTTTTTTTTGTTTGATTTTGTTGGCACTAACTATGTGGTAATCACGAAACATTTTAATTAAAAAATTAGTTAATTATGTACTACAACCACTTTAATTTTTTAAAAACACTACCGGTTTCAACGCTCAGATGCGTCATTGACGAGTGTTATACTAAAACTAAATAAATACATACTAGAGCTGTTGATGATTAATTAGTTAGGGAAGGGTGGGGCGTTAGAGTGGGAAAGAGATGGAAATTTTTTATTTATAGGAAACATTGTTAGTAAGGGTGACTTGTATGGCGCCTAACATTTTATTTACAATATTTTGTTTTAAATTTAAATTTTTGTTAATTTCTACTGTTTCTAAAGCCGACAATTTGAAATATTCTTTAATGTTAGTATGTTTGAAAGTGCTATTGTCCCTATGAAAACTATGATCTTGTTCAATTAGATGATTAGCAAACTCAGAATAGTTACTGTTACTTAAGCAAAGTTCATGTTCCCGGATTCGAGTCTTAAAATTCCTCGTGGTCATTCCTACATATTTTGCATCACAATCACTACATTTTAAAATGTATATCCCATTTTTGTTGAAAGGATTT